>APFE030390661.1:95728-148139 GCA_000404065.3 Pinus taeda | reverse complement strand
ATAAGATATAAAGGGTTAAAATAATAATAATAATAATTGAAAATGACGAATGAAGAAAGGTTTTCCTATAATGGTGTTTCAATTGCATATTGTAGATTAATTATATTAAAAGGGAATACCCAAGGGAAGGAGATTAATATTGTTATCAGCACAATTGTCAAGGAAAATCATGTCAATGTTAATTTGGTGAATCAACTATTAATTCCAGAGTCAAGCATAGGAAAAAGAAAAAATAGTTTTGCAGCAAAGAATATGAAACTAATGATTCAAGTAATAATTGACCATTATGAATACATCTCTCAATTTCATGTCGTAACTATGTTTAACCCAAAAATTGACATCATTTTTTATCAACCTTGGTTAAAAAAATTGGGTACGTTCATGTTAAACTTAGAGAAAAAATTTTTGATGTTTCCTTATAAAAGGAAGATGATCACCTTCTAGGACATGACAATGAAATCAGAACCGATAATGCCTTCATTATAAAAGTTTAAGGATATTTCGAAATTAATGTTTCAAGATAATTAAAAAACTATACCAAAGAAGCAGAAAGAGTTTGAAGAAGTCATCTCCAATAAAGGCAAAGAAATTTCGCACCTTAGAGATCACAGTGAAAAATTACTTGAACAAGTCAAGAAAGATAAGGCCATAAAGAAGGAACTTAAGAAGCACTTATCAGAACAAGAAGCAGAAAATTTATGTTTAAATAACCTTAATCGGACATTAGTAGAACAAATCAAAAGTTTAAAAGATGAAGAGGATACTAATAATAAAGTCAGCAATCGAGTAGATGAAGAGCTTTTGTGTATAAGGAATCATAACCAAAACCTTCTTACACAAATAAAAAAGCTTAAAAGTGATAAGAATTCACTAAATGAAAAGTTATAACAACTTACTCAAGAAGTATTGAAGTCTCCAGTCGTGACAGACCAAGTTGAAGATAAAGGAACAAATACCAATCCAATCAATGTCACAACTCGAGAAGAAGAGAAACCAATGGAAGCGAAAAATATTAAAATATTCAACTGCAGTCAAATTTCACTTTGGAAAACTCATTTGATGAGATAATGATTGCATTGAATTCCTCTTTTCGAGAGGACCAAAATCGACCTAAAGATCACTCAAATCGGATAAGGGAAAGTGTACTTATGAAGAAAATCCCACATGTGCATATTTGATAAGGTCGACCCTAAAGCAAAGTGGACACCCTTGGATGGCTATAAATACAAGTGAACTATACCTCATTTAGACATAATCATGAAACATTATTCTATTCTCTTTTTGGCTTGCACAGGTCTGAGGCAGGTCCGTTGAGGAATGGGCTCGCTCTGAGGTGAAATTGCAGGGTCTAAAGGTCGTGTATCAGTTTTAGGGTTTGGGGCCTCAGTTGTTGGCACAACACAGGAATAATTCAACTATAGTCACTCATACAGAATCTCATCTGTGTTTCTGGAGCCTTCCAGTGGCACAGACAACTCTCCATCCATCCGACTAGGAGTTAGGGTTTTATAATTTTAGTTATGGACTACAGTCGCTCACTTGTAGGCTCCAGAGAGCGACTGGAAGCTTCCCAGTCGCACATATGACTCCTCCTTCGTGCGACCGGAACCTAAATGATGGAATTTTAGTTGTCTGAAGATTTCGCTCAATGGCCGTAGTGTTTGGCAGTTGACCGTAGACAGGGACAATTCATTACAAGCTTCAGAATCAGAGTTTTGAGTATAAGCATTGTTGGGTTCATTTCATGGATATTGTGTAGTTGTTTTTGTTGAATAGTTGTATGGTTGAATATATGGATCATTGTACTAACTTTTGTTGAATCATTTGATGACAATTTAATAAGAAGAATAATTTGAAAGGGTTTTCCCCATACTGGGTTTTCCCCTGATCTCCGACCAATCCTGGTGTCTCTATGTGTGAATGATTTTCTATTGTTCCTTTATGTTTCACTTCATTGATGATGATGATATTGTTCTTTCTATATAATTGCATATGTTTTTTAATAATGATGTTAATCTTAATAATGTTATGATATTATGGGGTGAATGTAATGTGTTAATGAAGAAATGCAATTATCAAAGAAAAGAACAATATAGCCCTAAGAAAAATTAACATGGTATTAGAGTTGGGTTGAAGAAAAATCATGGAGATCACCCCTATGATGACATCATTGATGGATGCAAGAGAGGATGGTGGAGACCTAAAAGAATTCTAGGGTTTGAAGGAAACCCTAGAAATTTGGTTATTAGGGTTAGGACTTGAGAGAAAGCCTGGTTTATGGCAAAGATTTGAGATATGAAATCTAGAAACCCCAACATGGTCAAAGTGAAGATGTTCAAGAACTTATGTCAAATTTGATGAAGCCCTAGATGGGATAGTCTCTATTAGGCTTGGTTGCTGATAGAGTTTGTTGAAATATTGAAGGAAACATTGTTATATGGACAATGGACAGTGATGGCTCTTGAAGGTTGGTTCAAGAGGGAGATGATCACCTCTCACTTAAGATAAGTACTTTTCGATTTATGATGCTTCTTTATGACTTTACTTTTATTTAAACTTATTAATATGATTATTATACTTCCTGCGTGTATATTTGAGTATTTGGATGCTTCTAACCTCTTGATGAGTTGTGATGAGTAGATCTTTTTTTAGGATCATGGCTAGTGCAGGAAGAGAAGAACTAGTATTGGAAAACGCAATAAGGCACTTGATGAAAAGTTGACAATATGCTACAACTGCCTATGTAAAATAAGTAGATGCACAAGTATCTGGATACTTCTAGGTATGTATGATGTATTGTCTCAATTTTATGTCTCAACTACAATATTGAATGGCAAGGTAAGTTCTAAGGTATGATGAATATCACCTTCACAAATGACTCATGCATATGAAAGTTTGATTCATGATACTCTTGATGAGATGGTGTACTTGATAGTGAACAAGTATCTTACCTCTTTAGATATGATGAACTTCTTGATCCTTTAATGCTACTTGAAATTGATTTTTGATATAATTGTATACTTGATGAAGGCTATCACCTTGATTCTAGTAGATGGTAACTTAATACTATTGATATTGTTTGTGAAAAGCATGGTAGCCATGATGATAGAAGTGTAACAATGAGATTGATATCCGGTATCTTTTATTGACCATGGTTATGTTTTGATGTGTTTAGTGACTATGGCATATGGTAAAATTGAATGCCTTGAATTGATGGATTTAGTTACATGATAAAGAAGTAATGTTGTGATCATGATTCTTGAATTTTACTCCTATTAACTATTTGACACTAACCCTTGATGACAAATTGATGTCATGATGAAGTAGTTGACGATAACATGATATAACCATGATGAATATGTGATGTGTGACAATATTATAGACAGGTTGATGACTTGAATAAATATGATTGAAGTGGATTCCCATTCAGAGGGAGAATCTCCATAAGATCCTTACTCTTATTATCATTTACATTATATGTAATATGACTTATGGACATGAATAGACAAATATTTGACATTTTTGATCTGCAACAACGTTCTAACTTGAGGAGAGAGAGCTTTTCCCTTACTCTAAGTCTCAGTCGCACAAAAGCAAGCTTACAGGTGCGACTGTAGCCTCTTAACCGCACATAAGTAAGGTTAAGGGTGTGACTGTAGTCTCCCAACTGCTCAGAGGAAGGCCTATGGGTGCAACTATGCTTACAGGACACAAAAATGAAGTTTTCTACATGAAATCAGATGTTCACCTAAAGGATGTCAGTCCTACAGACTTGGAGCAGACAACAAAAAGTTCTATGAGCAGGGAAGTTTGAATGTTTACTATAATATGAATATGTAGACTAAACTTGTGTTTGCAGGTGACCAAGATATGCATATAGATATGTTATTATGATTTAACAATTGAAGTTTGTGCTGCAAGAGTTTGACTAGACTTAGCTGATTGTTATAGATGAGCAGTGTTTGGAGTTTTGATATGATAATGACTTACAAATTTGACTTGATATATGTTATGGACTATAGATCTCACTATGATAGAAAATTTGGGATTTGACCTGATGATTAATGATTTGATTTGACGACTGATGATAATAATGCTATATGGCCATAGTGGCCTTTAGTGACTAATATTGGTATGCGATAATGGTTTTGTATTGGCCTCCTTGTTCTTAGCATAATGGGACTTGGTAATAAATGGATGGAACCTATTCTTAATATATGCATTTGCATCTAGTGACTTATATTATGATCATGAGGATGACTTGATGAAGCTTGGTTTGATAATTAAATGACAACTTGTTGGCATGATAATAGATGAAGAGCTCTACTTGTCACCTGGTCTAAAGAATTTGATACTGTGATATAGATCTAAAATGTGATAAGCTAACTTAGTTGATTTGATTGTACAATATTGATTTGTGTAAGACTGAACATATTGGTTTGGTAAAGTGTTATGTTTGTAGAGAGCATTATATGAAGCAAGGTCCTCGATCTTGATGTGTCTGCATTGACAGTCATCTGGTGAAGCCAGGATGATGTGTTGATCCACATCTCTACTTCAAAAGTGTTCCAAGGCATGATTTTGATTTTGATTTTCGTTTTATATGATAACGGTCAACTATTGGCAGGTAATGAGCCTCTAATAATCAAAGTAAAAGGGAGATGACTTCTAAAGCTCAAAATGATGAATCATGGCATGATGAATCGATTTTTGAAGTTTGGAAAAGAAATTTTATATTGCAAAGCTATTTGTTGGAAAGTGGAAATGCAAATCCTTGGACACTCCGATTGAATTTCAAGGAGTTGTGTAGAGATATTTGTTGAAAATAGTAACAAGAAATGTTTTTTTTTTTTTTGTAGGCTGGGGCGGGACTCTCCGATTTACATGTCCATTAAGTACCCCTCAACGAGGGAAGGGTAGCCCAAGATATTTGAACCCAAGACTTCCGGTTCGGTGAGACTTCATTTCCACGGCCATTGCCGCTTGAGCTACCCCATGTGGACAGTAACAAGAAATGTTAAAAATAGTATCAAATCCTAATTTAATTTTGTCATTGAGTTAAACTAGGAATTAAATTGTAATTCCAATTCTCATAATATCTTTTAATAGTTAACTAAGTTAATTTGACTTAGTTAGCTCAGTTAATTTGAGTTGGGATTCTATCTAGATTCATGTAGAGTGGTTCCTAAATTTTAGGGGCCCAAGTTGAGTTTAACTAAGTTAAATTAAGTTAAACTAGTTCCAATTGATGGAGGAATTAGTGGGAGATCCAATAGTGGGGTGTAACTTGCAGTAGTGGGGTGTAACCAACACTACTCAACCAATAAACTGAAGATTCACTCATAATTAGCTCATGCATGTTAGATCAGAGAAATACCCAGTTGATAGTGGAGTTCAAGGACAATGTACTATCAGTTGTATACTCATTTGAATTGTACAAGTGGTGCATGCAATCATAGGAAGGCCTATGAAGATTGTGCAATTCATATTTGTGGAATTTCCCAATTAAATATGGGCTAATTCCCTAGGAAACTGTGCAAGGAAATAGGAGCTTGGCAGGAAGAAGATTTGGCTAAGTATTGGCTTGATTTGGTTTGTGAAGCAGTGAGATAGATTGAAATAGTGCAGAGGTTGCTTGGGCTTGAGAAAAACATTTTAATCTTCTCATATTTTCTTGTTAATGCAATATACAGATAGCATGGGTTTTTAGATGTGGATTTCCCAAGAAAATTATTGTTTTATGCGTGATTGAGTTCTTTCTCTTTTATGTTTCATGATTTCATTGATCGTTTATTGTTTCCGTTGATGAGTAAAGTAGATTCAAGTAAATTGTTTTAGCATATTACAATATGCAATTTGAATCTACATGGTATTAGAGCTAGATTTGTAGAAATTTCTACATGATATCAGACCTAGATTTGTAGAAATCTCTACATGGTATCAGAGCTAGATTTGTAGAAATTTTTACATGGTATCAAAGCTAGATTCGTAGAAATTTATACATGGTATCAGAGTTGAAATCAATATAGAAGAGGAGAATATGAGTTTTTCTTTTATATGAGAAATCGAATTTGCAGTATCATACTTCAAAGCCAGCAGGATGTCGTTCTACGGATTGAGACTCGAATATGCCTTTGAGGGTAGTTCAAACTATATTTCTTGGAAGAACAGGATGGAGGCAGTGTTGGAAGACAACGAGCTTAAGGAATTGATAGACAAAAATATCCCTAAGCTAGTTGATGCTCAGGATCTGGCAAAGTGGAGAAAGTGTGTAGTAAAGGCGAGAATGATTATTCTAGAAGGATTTCAAGATCATATTGTCTCGAACCTCTATGGTAAGGAAACTCCATTTTCACTGTGGAAGGCCTTGATGGACCTATTTCAAAACAACACTAACCACAGGAAGTTGGCACTGAAGGACAAGCTCAGAAAGATCAAGATGGAGAAGGGAAACACGATACCGAAGTGCTTAACCAAGTTCATCGAATATCTGGACGAGCTTGGAAGTTTTAGTGTTATAGTTGTTGAAGACAATTTGGTGAGCCTAGCACTTCTAGGACTTCCCAAGAGCTGGCACAACTACCAGGACTCAGTTAATGGGAGGGAGAAGTGACCAAAGTGGGAGCGGTTGTGGTCTGACTTGGTACAAGAAGAGATCCGATGGAACACCAGAGATGGGACCTCATCTAAAGAAGTGGAAGAGGACGTTACATTAGTCAGCAAAGAAAATAAATCCAAGGTAAAGAAGTCCCAAGGTGAGGAGGGAGGCAAGAAGGAGGACTTGTCAAACATCAAGTGTTTTCACTGTCACGAGTTCGGGCACTATGCTATGAAATGCCCACAGAAGAAATCAAGCAAGAAGGAGCTTGTAGTAGCAACATCAACTAAAGATCTAGCTTCACAGCTTGAACTTCATTTCACTCTCATTACATGCATGGAAAGCACTGTCATGGGAAGCAGTGGTATCTCGATAGTGATGCCTCATTCGATATGGCGAAGAATAGAGATTTCAGTGACTTGGAGGAGAAAGACCTCAAGCAGAACATAGAGTTTGGAGTGGGAGATATAGCGTGACTGACATTGGTACTGTTACTTTTCACAGGGATTCTGGCTCCCCTCTTAGACTCACAGATGTGATGTATGTTCCAGGATTAAAGAAGAATATTGTTTCCATCACAATATTGGAAGATTGTGGCTACAATGTGATTTTTAACAAAGGAAATGTTTTCCTTAGAGACATTGCCACGGGATAGGTGAAACAGATTGGTGTGCGAGTCAAGAACTTGTATGCACTTGAGGTACAAGATGCATTCAAAGCCTTGAAGAGCAAGGAAAAGGTTAGAGACCTGGTGGTGGAGAGGGAGCATGAATTACCTCTCAACATGGAGCCTCAGAAGCAACCTTAGAAAGTTGTGGAGTAGCCAAAATTGGAGAAGCAGAGAGGAGACAAGTTGAAACCATCCACTCAAGTAGAGATTTCTAGTTGGGGGAAATTTCGAGCCAAGTGGATAGAGGGAAAACATGTAGCCATACCTCCAAGTGTGAGGTGGAGCGATGTGAAACAATAGTACCAAGTGTGCATAGATTTGGGTAGGATCCATTGAGGTATTTTTTGTCTCATGGATCATGACCTTTCTACTGGGGCCCACAGTATTCAATAGCAGGAGGATCAATGTTAGTCATATACTAAGGAGTGTAGAGCAGAGTTAACAGCACAGCGAGAGGCTCAGTGACAGAGTCAGCAATAGCACAATTTTCCTAGTAGACAGTTGCAGACACAATTGATTCAGTTTATTTTGTTTGGATGATTTTTGGTTGCAAATGTTGCAGTAGCAACAGTAATAGTGATGAGTTGCATGCAGAACATTCCAAAGGTATCAGATCGGGATAAATTTGAATTCCTCTTTTTTTGAGAGGGAGCGTTGAAAATATCAACAATAAATGTTAAAAATAACATCAAATCCTAATTTAATTTTGTCCTTGAATTAAATTGTAATTCCAATTCTCATAGCAACTTTTTTCCCATGAAAAAAGTGTAATTTTAATTAATTATAAGAAAATTACATGTATCTTTAGCATGTATGAGATGCAATGACCAATAAATGGAAAAACCCATTCAGATCAATACAATATCATAGTTCAATATTTATAATATCAGCATAATATTTACATAAAAAGTTAAATGCATAATCGTCCTGTGGAACAAAAAATGAAACAAAAAGAAAAAAAACCGAATGATCTTTATGAAGATCATTCTGAAATATTCCATCCATCTTGATGAATGGTCAATGAAAAAACTGGTAGAATACTTGATCTCTGAATTCCTGTATCAACCACTGCCCCTTGGTTTGTTGGGTGGCCTCTTTGGAAAGAAAATCAGTGACCGCATTCCTTTCCCAGTATATATGAGAGCATACAATAAAATCAAAATGTGATTTTAGAGTGATGACATCATCCATTAATCCCCTCAGTGTGTGCAAGTGACAATGATATGTAGAGTTGTTCCAATTTATAACACGCTGTGAGTCCCCAAAGATCTGTATCCTGTGGCAGTTTTGTTGCAGTGCAAATATAAGAAGGTATCTTAGGTAGTTAAGTTCTACATGGTTATTTGTGCCTCTCCCTAAACCCACTTTGATCTTGAAGAAGTGAAGTTCATTCATATGAAGTACAACCCCCACCCCCCACAGCGAACAGCCTGTGCCGACCCATCAAAGAAATCCCATGGAATGCTCTTGTTTATTACTTCTAGAATGATGACTCGAGCTTGTTGGTGTTTAGAGTCTTCAGGAATCAAGTTGTAGATGGCAACGATATAATTTCACGTGGTTGGCCAATCAGCTATAGCATCCTAGAAAATACTGTTATTCCTGGTCAACAAGATACTCCAGCTGACAATCAAAGGGAAGTTTCACCAACATTTCCAGGCATTAGTTATGTGCGGACCTTCCCATCTATGCGTAATGTTGAGGGTGGTTGTAATATGAGTCCACACGTGCCCAGCAACCGGGCAATGAAGGAAAAAGTGATCAATATCCTCTGATCTTTCCTTGTAGAGACAACATCTAGATGGACCATGAAAGGCACGTCGCATAAGGTTGACCTCCGTGGGTACTTTATTCAATAGTATGCACCACATAAACAACCGAGTTTTGTGAGGTGCCTTTAGTTTACATAGTGGGCGCCACCACCTGCTTACATCCACCGGGTCTAGAGCGTTCATAAGAGCAACATACCCTTTCTTTGGTGTATATCGGTCATGAGGTGCAGTTTCCCATATGATTTCATCTTCCTATGGAGTAATTATGATATTTGCTTCCTCCAATGCACCGATAAATCTATGTCATACCCTTCTCCATCTACTTGGGATGCCAAGGTCCAGAGTGTCCAACGATTTTTGTGATGTCCTATTTGGATGTCTATCATCAACAATGTGAGTGAGTTGGGTGATGCCTGCCGATGTAAGAGATTGTCGTAATGCCAATGGTAATATGTGTGTGTTCCCACATCTAGACCAGGCATCAGTACCTAGTCGTACCTGAAATCCATTACTGATTCACCATGCCAATCCATCCTTGATTATACTAATCGACTATGAGATAGCCTTCCATATGATCGATGCACCAGATATGTCCTATGATGGCCTACAAATCCAGTCAATGACTGATAGCGAGTGTATATATTTATAGTAGACCACCTCTTTCCATAGGCTCTCTGATTTGATAATTTGCCATCCCATCTTGGTAGCCAATGCCTTTGCAAAAACATGCAAATCCTTTAAACCCCAACCACCCCATTTTTTAGGTTTCCCTATCCTGTCCCAGCAGACCAAAGCAAAGGTCCTCCCCACAATTTTGCCTCGCCATAGGAACCGACAACATATATGTTGTATTATGTTGATAATGCCTTTTGGTATCCAGGCAAGTGTCATCCAATATACTGGGATGGCCTCCAGCACAGATTTGATCAGGGTGAGTCTACCAGCTCTAGAAAGCCATCTTTGTTGCCATATGTTTATATTACCTTCGATTTTTGCAATGAGCCATGACTAATCAACAATACGGTATCCATTTGGCTTGAGCCTGAATCCAAGGTATTTGAGACCTATCTCCAGCTGTTGTTTGACAAATTCAAATTGTTGTAAAGCATGTCTTTCCTCATTTTGTAGGCAAGACACCAGTACGATGGTGGATTTGTTGAAGTTGGGATCCATACCTGTAGCTTTATAAAATAGGGATAGTATTTTCTTGAAATAAGTGGTATCACAGAATGAACCATTTAAAAAAATAAGAACATCATCTACAAACAATAGATGTGAAAGATAAGACACATCAGATATCATTACACCTCCCAGAGACCCTTCTACACGAGCTTTAATGAACAGTCTACTTAACCCTCCATGATCAAAAGAAATAACAATCGGGATAATGGGCATCCCTGTCTCAGACCACGTTCAGCATGGAAAAATCCTGATGTAGCCCCATTGATGAGAATGTTATAGGACGCAGTAGTGAAACAACACATGATCGATTTTATGAACAAGTGAGCAAAACCAATATGAGTAAGGATAAGTTGAAGATAAAACCAACTTGCACGATCGAAGGCTTTTGATAGATGAATTTTGAGGATGATACTATTGGTGTTCTTTTTTTTATTGAGTGGAGTCCTTCCTGAGCGGTCCTTATGGCTTCATGAATCTGGCGCTGGTTAAGGAAAGTGAATTATTCCTTAGAAATCATCTCGGATAAGAAGGGTTTGATGCACATAGCAATAATTTTAGAGATTATTTTGTCTATACAATTATAAAGGGAAATGGGACGATAGTCATCAAAGGATAGAGGGTTATCAACTTTGGGGATGAGGGCAAGAAAGGTCGAGTTGGAACCTTCATACATCTGGCCAGAAAGTCTGCAATCCTCAATAACCAATAGGAGGTTTGGCCCAATGTGATAAAAAAAAAGTGAGGTAGAATTCCATAGGCCACCCATCTGGTCCCGGACTCTTATCTCTTTTGAACCATTTCAGGACAACTTCTATTTCCCCCAGCTTCACTGGTTCATTTAGGGTCTCTACATCTTTAGCCTCTACAAATCTAGGAAAAACTTCAGCAATGTGAAATATCTCAGCTATGGAGGATTCCCTATGAACTTTGAAGATATGTGAGAAATGTTTGATGCCCATATCTGCACACTGGTTGAAAGAGTTGGCCTCCCTGCCAGTTTGATCCCGCAGAGACTAGATAGTGTTAGTAATTTTCCTCCCTCGGGCATATTGTTGGAAGAACTTTGAATTCTCATCCCCAACCTTTAGCCATATCGCTCTACTCTTTAAACGTCATGTCTCCTCTTTCTATCTCAGGAGGTGGATCCTTTCAGTTTCCAACTTGATCAAATGATCCTTTGATTTAGTGCTTGTGTAGCTTGTAATCCCCGAATTTTCTAGTTGCTTAGTGACAGATTCAATCCTCTATAAGGTAGCCTCATCCATTTGCTTCTTTTCTTTGGCACAACTAATGGTTTTGGATTTTATGCGATCCAAGTTGCAGGCAATCACCTCTGTTGGTGAGTTGTTATTGTCTAGACCACAGTGTGTGCAGGACTCCATAACCAATTTATGGTAAGCAGCTTCAGCAAGCCAAGTAGCGTTTAATTTGAAAGGGGAGTTTGGTTTAATGTTGGAGTCGATAATCTCCATAAAAATTGGGGAGTGGTCTGATATACCCCCCGATCCTACTCATTGATGGATACGGTCCAAACTAGCTAACAGAGCAGCTTTTATCAAGAATCGGTCTAGTCTTCTTGCGAGAGCATCCTCTCTTGTTCTTATGTTCCTCCAAGTTGGTAGAATCTTGGTCGAGTCTATGTTCATGAAATTATAGAAATCCATCAAAAGTTCAAAATAGGCCGTAAGGGGGTCAGTTCGTGCCCTGTTGCCCTAGGATTATGAATGTGCTAAAGAGAAATTTAGGTCACCTCCAATGATCAAATTGTCTGCCTACATGAAATCTGCACCAAGAAGCCTGTCCCAATAAGCCTCCCTATTGTGGCATGGTCCACAGCTATTAATTAGTCTTAGGGGCACATTGATATCATTGGATTTGAGGTCAACCCCTAGAAATCCTTCGCCCCCCCCTCCCAAAAGTTGACTACCTTGATAGTCTTGTTATTGAAACCCAACATGCAGCCCCTAGATCTCCCTCTTACATCTAGTGAGTGGAAATCCCAATCTGGGAGCATCTTCAGCAAGATTTTTTTAATCAAGATCCCATCGCGTAGAGTCTCCTGTAATAATATTACATCAATCCTCTCTGGTCCAATCAACCTCCTAAGGGCCAGTTTCTTATCTGGGTTAGCCAAATCCCTGCAATTAAAGGAGAGGCATTTCATGGGGTAACCCTGGCAGGGTTTCCTTTTGCTCTAAGAACTCGGTCAATAGGAGTCTGAATGGTCGTTGCCACCTCAATACCCGCCCGTATGATGGCTTTGGATAAATGTGATTGTCTACCCCTAGGTAGTTTGAGGGTTTTGGAGGGTATATGGTCCTCTCCAAATCCATAAGATAGGGTTCTGGAATGGGGTAGCAATCTCAGATTATATCTGTGAGAGCCACTAGAGCTCGAGCCTTCCCTGGAGGCAATAGGGAGAGGGTCCAGATGTAAGGTCGGAGAAGAGCGAAGAGGAGCGGGGGGAGAAGTTACCACAATACAATTAATAAAACTCAAATTTCTAGCCCCAATACCCAAACTTGAAACAATAACAGATGATAATGCATTTTTAGATACAACAAATTTTGAGTAGCAAGGGGAGATGAATGAAGAGTACCCGGAAATGAATCAATGCCCCTTGCTCGTGAACGGGTGACCGGTGCCTTGAGAGTCCAGGATTCTATCTGTTGTGCGACCACCACATCTCCTCTCTGACTCGGTTGGGGATCCTCTGTGTGCACAACTGGAGATGTTTCCACCTCTGTGTTTTTCTACGTGCTTATTGAAACATAGCTTCACGGGGGTTCTAGTTGTTTTCGAGTTATCAATGGGTAGTCTTTGTATAGGTAAAAGACCTCATGGCACCTCTTACAGCAGAAGGGAATTCCCTCGTAGTCCAGTATCTGCCACCTCACAATATCCCCCATCGGTAGCTGATAACTCTCCACCAAGCCTTCGTGGGTTTCCAAGTACACCAATATTGTGGCTATGGCTAGGCACCCGGTTTCATTGTACAACCTGTGGTGATCCAGATAAACACCCAGATCATCCCCAATACACTTAAAGATTTCCTATGCCCATAATTGCAGTGGCAGTTTTGGAAGTTGCACCCAAATCGGCGCCACCCCCATTTTTTCCTTCTCTGGGTCAAAGAGGGGCGACCATCGCTTAAGGAGTACAAGTGTCAGCTCAATGTGCCAATATCTGGTTAAAACCCAATTGACAGGTTCCGGTTGCGAGAAAATAAGAGCGAACCATCCCCTAGACATGGTGAGCACTGCAGGCAACTGTTCCATCAAATCTCCCCATATCTCTGTTGTCCACCGCTTTAGGCACGCCGGTGTATAGTTCCGGCCTCGGACCCTGCCAACCAACATTGTGCTCTCGATTAGTGCCACTTAAGCCATACTGATACCCTCACCGAATACCAGTGGTCACCCCCTCTCACGAACCTTTGAGAAATTGGGTTCCCCCCCCCTCCTGACCTGTGTTTCTAAGTTATGGGTTGTTTCTCGCCTTCTGCTTGATGATTTTCGTCTAAGTCTAATGCTCTGTTTTCCTTAAGGCCCAAATCTTGTCAGGTGATACCATCGAAGCACCCTGTTGTGCGAGTTGTAGGAGAAAACCTCGAAGATGGGAATTCAACAATGTTAGTCCTAGGAGCGCAGTAAGATTGATTTAATCCACCATTCTTGTCCGCAACCATTCCACTCTCGCCCCCCGCAGCCACACCCTAGTTCTCCTGAACATTATGCTCAATATCTTATTGTTCGTGAGCCCAATACAACAGCTTAGTAGGCGATGGAATATTCAGAAAGGGATGTTTCGGTTCCATTCCCAGGTTGAGTAAACCCTCGGTCACCGGTGATTCCAGTTAAGTAAAACCTAACCCTTGTAGGGTTATTTCCATGTCCTCCATTACCGAGGAGTAAACAACAACTTGGGCATCCGGTGGCATATTTTGTTCTGGTGATTTCCCTCCACACAACAGATGTTTGTCTTCGACCCATATTTGCGAAGAGTCCATGGTGTCATATGAATAATCTATTAGCTCTTCATCCATGCATAAATGTCATTCTAGCTACCAGTTTCTATTTCGAGCAAGTGTTCACGAGCCCCCCCCGGACAAGCGCCGACTTCGGCTCAATATTCGCCAAAACAAAACCTGTTTCCTTGTTTTTGACCTTAAAGCCCTCAGGTATAAACTATGTTGATAAACTTCGTGACAAGGAAGCCTGAAGTTCTGGGTCTCCAAACTATTCCCCGCCAAAAAAAACCGTTAACGGTTACAACATTATATGAGAAAGTTGAAGACTCGCCCCAATGCACCCATGAAAAATCAATTCACGGTTAATCTGCATTGTCATAACCACCGACCAAGAATTTTTACCTTGCACTAAACCCTAGTTCTGCCATGTTCGTTGCAGAGCTCCCCTCTCTCTACATGTGTTGTTCTCTGGAGATTATGTTAAATGGTTAACATATTCTCATAGCAACTTGTAATAGTTAACTAAGTTAATTTGACTTAGTTGGCTCAGTTAATTAAGTTGGGAGTCTATCTAGATTCATGTAGAGTGGTTCCTAAATTTTAGGGGCATAGATTGAGTTTATTTTGAGTTGTAATTATTTAACTCAGTTTAACTAATTAAATTAAGTTAAACAAGTTCCAACTTATGGAGGAATTAGTGGGAGATCTAGTAGTGGGGTGTAAAAAGCATTGCTCAACTAGTAAACTGAAGATTCACTCATAATTAACGCATGCATGTCAGATTAGAGAAAGACCTGGTTAAGATTGGAGTCCATGGACAATGTACTATTAGGTGTATAATCATTTGAATTGTACAGGTGGTGCATGCAATCAGAAGAAGGCCTATGAGTATTGCGTAATTCATACTTTTCGAATTTCTCGATTAAATATGGGCTAATTCCCTATGAAACTGCACAAGGAAATAGGAGCTTGGAAGGTAGCAGATTTGACTAAGTATTGGCTTGAGTTGGTTTTTGAAGAAGTGAGATATATTGAGATAGTGTAGAGGTTGATCAAGCTTGAGCAAAGCATTGTAATCTTTTCATATTTTCTGATTAATGAAATATACAAATAGCGGGGGTTTTTAGTTGTAGCTTTCCCCAAAAAATAATTGTGTCATGTGTGATTGAATTCTTTCTCTTTTATGCTTCATGATTTCATCGATCATTTATTGTTTCCGCTGATGAGTAGAGTAGATTCAAGTCAATTTTTTTAGCATATTACAATCTGTAGTTTGGATCTACAAGGAATTTATACATGGTATCATAGCTAGCTTTGTAGAAATTTCTACAATATTGTTGAACTTGACTTAGCACCCGATAATTGATTGAAGCAATGATGTTTCATTTTGAACACCCATTCGTATATATATATATATATATATATATGTATATGTATATGTATATGTATATGTATATGTATATGTATATGTATATGTGATGTGCATAGAACCTAAGTTGATTCATGATTGAGTCGCTTCATACACACTGAGTTGCCATGGAGCACCCTTCTAGATACTTGCATGGGACGATCTATTTTTGGTATGAGATATTCTTCTGTGATATGTGATTGCATGGATGCACTGATGATGTTTGGGATTATTATTGATGAGCACATTTGAGTGTTGCCTTAATATGAGATCTGCCATGATGTTTTTGGATGAGAGGTTTGTAGCTTTAAGTATAACCGAGGTTGAGTATGATGTTGCTAGCATGGCTAGCTATGAGGCAGGATGAATAAGATTTTTGGAGAGATGTTTGAGAAAGTTCTGGATATGATATGGATACATTGTAATGACAAAGAATGGGAACCGATTAGCAGAGAATCCCATATATATTATATATATATAATATATATATAGTTGGAACAAGATACCTTCATTGAGACAGTGTTGTTGTACGAGACAAAGCTTAGGCCTGTGGTTGGCACCTCCTCGAGAGGAGGATGGTATGTATATTTTGTGATATATATAATATATATATTATATATAGTATATAATATATATATATATATATATATATATAATATATATATATATATATATATATATATTTGTTCTAATATGATATTTGATTTGATGTCCTATATGAACAAGAGATAGATGCTATTGAGACATGATGATTACCAGATATGAGCACGATGATATGTTTTCAATCTATAGAGAGCAAGGTTGGTCGAGAACATTGAGCTAGCTCTTCCCCCCTTCCTGAGCTCCCAGGGTGAGGAATTGAGATGGAGGGCTCCTGAGATTGAGGACTCTCTGGATAATAGGGTCGTAGATGTTGCTCCCTTATCTGTTACCCATATGGTTGGAGTAGTATCTCACCCAATCTTGTTCTTTGTAGGGTATACCCCAGTTGGCATCATAACCACAAGTTGGGCTTGTTGGGATTACCGCTCCCCATCTGGCCAATGGGTTGAGACTATACTTGGGGTGTGCAACCCAAGTTGATTATGATGTAGGTGTTCTACAACATGATTATTGAGGGTCATTGCTGGGAAGATCGGGAGGCAATAGGATGTGTTGAGATGTGCTCCCCTATATCATCTATTGCTCGATATGGGGTTGTAGATGTTTAACTCCCCCATGAGATTCTGGGTTGAGATATGCTCCCTGATGTGGTTCCACGTTAAGATGTGCTCCCTGATGATATGCTCTCTGATGATGATGTTAGCCATAGATTTAGCTCCCCATTAATGTTTCCCGGGTGGTAGCATTTGGCTCCCCGCTGGCAGAGATTCTGGGTGGTAGCAGTGGCTCCTCGATGGACTTAGGCTGGTAGATTGAGCTCCCCTCCTATGTCAAAATTATTCTTCTTTTATATTTGAGAATTTTCAACATAAGCAGGGACAATAAAGAGATAAACATGAATAAGCAAGATATGAATCGAGATGAAAAATGACGATATGCAATGATGAGATACTTGTGATTGGATATGATATGGTGACATGTTAATCGATGGTCAGATATTGATGGTGGAATTCTCCCTAGTTGAGAGGGAGTGTTAAAATATGCAACTACGGTTAAATTCCACTTTTGACAACTCATTTTATGGATATAATGATTTCATTGAATTTCTCTTTTCGAGAGGACCAAAATCGACCTAAAGATCACTCAAATCAGATAAGGGAAAGTGTACTTATGAAGAAAAGCCCACATGTGCATATTTGATAAAGCCGGACCTAAAGCAAAGTGGACACCCTTGGAAGACTATAAATACAAGTGACCTCTACCTCATTTCGACATCATAATGAGACATTCCTATTCTATTTTTGGCTCGCACATATATGAGGCAAGTCCACAGAGGAATGGGTTCGCTCTTAGGTGAAATTGCAGGGTTTGAAGCTCGCGTCCTAGTTTTAGGGTTTTGGGCCTCAGTCACTCGCACAACACAGGAAGAAGTCGACCTTAGTCACTCACACAAAAGCTCATCCATGCGACTGGAGCCTTCCAACCACATAGACAACTCTCCATCCTTGCGACTGGGAATTAGGGTTTTAGAATTTCAATTGTGGACTGCAGTCGCTCGCTTGTACGCTCTAGAGAGCGACTGGAAGCTTCCCAGTCACACACATGAATCCTCTTCCATGCAATTGGGACCTAAATGATGGAATTTCAGTTGTCTGAAGATTTCGCTCAATGACTGCATTGTTCGGCAGTTGACCGCAGATAAAGATAGTTCGTTATAGGCTTTAGAATCATAGTTTTTAGTATAAGCATTGTTGGGTTCATTTCATGGATATTGTGTAGTTGTTTTTGTTGAATAGTTGTACGAATGAAGATATGTATCATTGTACTCTCTTTTGTTGAATCATTTTATGACAATCTAATAAGAAGAAGAATTTGAAAGGGTTTTCCCCATAGTGGGTTTTGCCCTGGTCTTCGACCAATATTGGTGTCTCTATTTGTGAATGTTTTTCTTCTATTATTCTTTTATGTTCCGCTGCATTGATGATGATATTTTTCTTTCTATATAATTGCATATTCTGCTGAATAATGATGTGAATATGAATAATTTTATGGGGTGAATGTAATGTGTTAATTAAGAAATGCAATTATCAAAGTAAAGAACAATATAGCCCTAAGAAAAATTAACAAAAACATATTTAGATGTTGCAGTTCAAACAATGGAAATTCCAAGTGATGGTTCAGTAACCAACTCAACAACAACAATACTTGAAGTTAATCGTCAAATCACCACAAAGAGATTAGGGCAAGATCATTCTGCAAGAACTCCTTATCAACATTTGAATCACAAGTACAGAAAATTAGGTCAGTCTACATATTTGAACCATTCAGAATAGAGACAACATATTTATGTTCTAAGGAATACTAAAGTTTGCAGAATCCAGTCTTATGAAAATAATTCATTACAAATTTCCAGTGATCAGAAGATTCCATAGAAGATTAATCTTGTATGGTCAGATCCATTCTCAGTCCGACAACTTTGTTTATCACTTAGAGGATCATATCGTCTTGTATCAATGAAGATGAAAAGTTCCGAGATGAGAAGATATTCAAAAGAGAAAAAGAGATCAAGCCCTTTCATCAGTAAGCTTTGACGACAAAGATTTTTGAGGAGGAAGGAAATATTATGAATAATATATATAATGTAAACCATAATAATATTAATTAGTGATTAATTACCTAGTAATTAGTTAATGAAGGGACATGTCTCTAAAGACATGGTCATTCATGAAAGGGTACCTGCCTAGGTATATATACATGGCCCTCAGTTGTAATCAACATCATCTCATCAATTCTATTATATATTCAATATACAATTACTTGTCCTACTATGGATGTTTACGTCGTCCAAGTGTTTTGAAGATTAATCCATTGTGTATACGAACTTTGTTCGTTACATATGATTTTAAAATTTTTTAACCTTATGTTTCTTTAATTTAGATTAGGACATTTCATTCTTCAAAATTAGCTTTTTATTTTGTCTAAGTAGGGCCTGATAACTAGGGCTACAAAAACACAAGGGCCTAGGACCGATGGCTGGCCTAACCTCTTTTTTGCTTATGCTTATATGACTTATTACTACTAGTGCCAATCTCAAAAACTGTTGGTATGTCTTCCATAGGGTTGTCAACAGGGTCCCTTATCGTGTTATCTTCTTCGTGTACAGAACTATGAGTCGTTTTAGTAACTGTGACAAGGTTCATCTCCTCAGATATTATTGTTCCCTTCTTTGATCCCGAGGTTCCTAAATCATGATCTATACTTGTATCCTTTTGAGACTGTTGAATTGTAGAAGCCCTCGCGGGATATCAACACTATGTGGTTGAGGGAGTCCCCAATTTTACTCCTCCTAGAATTAAGACCCTTGCTCATGGCTTCCTTTTGTTTCCATGCACAGAAATTTCCCACAAAATTTGAGCTTGTGTATCTTTGTGATAATCAACATCTTAATTAACCCTTGGTGGTGTAATCCATGTTTAGGATCTTCCTTCTTATGAACTAGTGTAGACATCTTCATCAAACTTTTCAATAAATAATGTCGCATGTTATGTAGATTATGCTCTCCAAGATGCATCAATATTCGAATATGGTAATGATATAACAGAGTAAACCTCCCTTCGCACGTTACAAATTTCATAACAATATAAACAACATCTCACTAGAGTAGAAGCAAAGCTTCCCTATGTATGCCTTTCCTTAGATCCGAAACAGGAGATGACTCTTATAGAAATGGGACCCAACATTCCTTATTAATTTTAAAATTCTTCGACCAACTTTCTCCTTCTTGGGAAAGTCTAGTTACATCTATGATCATTTGTTCAGTCACTACAATAGTGAGCTATCTCACCAAATCTCTTGCCTCATTGAAGTTTTTTGCAAATTCCGGTGCAATGGTCATGTGATGTTCTTGAAAACAACCAAAAAACTTGGCCCATCCGGCCTCTGCAAAATACTCCACACCTCTAGTTTAATTTCGATATTGTTAACATTTTCAGGATCTACACAGTTTATAGAACCTCCCATTTTTTTTTCCTTTGTAACCTTAATCACAAAACCCTTGTTTTTATTCTTGTATGTTATCCCTGTAACTGAAAACCCAATGAATAAATGTGCACTGAACCAAATCCTTTCAAATCTCTTAGGCTATGCAAACATGGTTTATGCCTGTTATGAAATGATTGAAATTAACTGATCCACTACCATACACAATGCATACTGCCACCCTCGTAAGTGATGAGTGACATTAACTGAGTTCGATTATGATGGCCCACCCCTGACAACTAGACTGATTTGAAAGTTTCACATTCCCCACATGAATGTGTATTAAACTCAATGATGTGTATTGAATTTTATAGTTTATGGTATATATGTATGTTCATATAGCGGGAAGGATATAGATTATGCAATGGTCGTGGTTAGAAATTGATTTTTTGAATTAGTGCATAGGTTAGTCAAAGGGGTCTATGCTAGACAAAGGAGTTTAGATTCTAAGGTATATGCTACAAAGGATTATCAAGCTTAGGCTAGTGTGAATAAAGGGGTTTTAATTAGATATTTGAACCTTAGAATAATAAAAATAAAGCCCTCATATTTTTAGGGGAGATTTATAATGATGGAATAAAATTAAGATAATGAAAGCTTCAAATAACTCTTAGGTTAATATCGATAAGGGACTTTAGGATGGATACAATATTTTAGGGATTTATAGTAAATATTCAAGTTTACATGTTATTTGCTTAGTAACCCTAGACTCTTTGCTTAAATTAAAAAACAAAAGATTGAGAAAGAAAACACCTAGTGGTTGACAGAACCACGATAATGTTGTGGTTGCAAAAATATTTATGTTCACCTTATCTGATGTAATCATGTAGCCTTCCCTGGAAATAAGCAGACTTTACCATTAGGTGTTTTTTACAAGAAATATGAATGGATAGCCTAAATATATATATATATATATATATATATATATATATATATTATATATATATAATATATATATTATATATATATATATATATATATCACAGAAGTTTGTCGGCCAGTCTCTTGGTTTTCTTACTGCACCTTAGAAAGGTTTTCACATTAGGAAGATTTTCTTTACCTAGTGGCTTGGCCAGAAACTGGCTTTCTAATGCCACTAGGTGTTGGAAGTGCCCAAGGCTAGCTTTTTACTTCGAGATCTTTTCTCCTTTTTTTCTTTCTTTTCAAAATAGGACTAAAAAAATCACAGAGTCGTAATAGAGGGTGGACTAGCCAACTTCTATACGACTTCTAAATCAAATTGCTTCTTCAATTCCTCGATGAATTCTTCCTTGGACTTTGGCTTTCGGTATAATTGCAATCAATGCCCACTGGCCATTAATGGTGTTTGAGCATCATCAACAGTGCAAAGCTTTACGAATTTGTTCTCGAACACAGTTTCGATCTTGTATGGCCCCAACCATCAGGTATGTGTTGAATCAAATAAAAGGGCCTAGTCTCCTTTAAATTACTTCGTCTCGATGAATTTAGCTCGCCACTTTGCCCGTTGTTGTTGAATAATAGTCATTTGTTGAATAACATCTTGGCATAATTCATCAAGCTCATTAAGTTGATCCATTTGATGTTGTTGAGCTTTAGAGAGGTCCATCCCAACTTGAAGAGTTGTCCTTAATGTCGTAATTTCAAATTCGATAGGAAGGATTGTCTGTTTACCATATACCAATTCATATGGTGTGAAGCCAATGGTGTTCTTACAAGTAACTCTATAGGCCCATAGGGCTTCTAGAAGTTTTTCAACCCAGTCTTTATGATGAATTTAGAATGTCTTCGTTATGATAGCTTCCAAAATTTTGTTGGTAACTTCCACCTATCCATTCGTCTATGGGTGGTAGGGAGTAGACATTTGATGCTTAATTTTGAACTTTTCACTAATATATTGGACCAATTTGGAAGTGAATTGGGTCCCT
The DNA here is from genome assembly GCA_000404065.3 of Pinus taeda. Lineage (NCBI taxonomy): Eukaryota > Viridiplantae > Streptophyta > Pinopsida > Pinales > Pinaceae > Pinus > Pinus taeda. The sequence continues at coordinate 125,991 of APFE030390661.1, read as the reverse complement.
CGATCAGTGACAATCTCTCATGGTACTCCAAAATCGAACAAAAATTTCTTCATATAAGAAATAAACCACTTCTTATTCTATCACCTTTAACAACGCTTTAGCTTCAACCCACTTAGTCACATAATTGATACATACTAAAGTGTAGGACTTTTGTCTTAATGGTGGTTTGATGGTCCCTATGAAATCAAGAACCCATTTCTCTAAAGGTTCAATTATGACATGGGGTTGTAGTGACATTTCATCGATTTGGGTCGGCTTTCCTATTCTTTGACACTTATCACAACTTCAAACATATTTCTTAGCATCCCTGAAGATTATCGACCAATAATACCCTTGTTGTAAAACTTTGTTTGCAATCCTCTTATCTACAAAGTGGCCTCCATAAGGCCCATCATGACATGCCTTTACGATGTCATAAATTTCATCTTCCCAAACACATTAATCAAATTATATGATTAGGTATGGTTCAGAACACGTACCCTTGAATCCAAGAGTACATAACACTACTTATGATAACCTTACTTCGTTCTCTAGGTGATAAGTGTTGTGGAAGTCTACCTGCAACCAAGTAATTAGCAATATCTGCAAACCAAGGCATATTAATAGACCGAGCAAACAATTTTTTATTAGGGAAAACATATTCTATAGGATTCTATTCAACAATATGATGGAGTTGTGATAAGAAGTCAACAACAACATTCTCCTTCCCAAGTTTGTCAATGATAGTAATATCAAATTATTATAGGAGAAGTCATATGGTCACTCTGCCATGTGTAATTGATTTATTCATAGGGTATCGTATCGCAATATGATCAATATGTACAAAAATAGGATACACGATAATATAATGACGAAACTTGTTTATGGCATAGACTATTACAAGCAATTCATTTTCAGTGACAATGTAATTCAATTCCGTTGGGGTTAAAGTTTCATTGGTATAATAAATAACATAAGGTTCATGTTCCTCTTTTTGACCTAATATACCTCCAATGGCTATATTTGAAGCATCAATATGAATATGGAAGGGTAAGGACCAGTTAGGGCCTCGTAAGATAGGGGTTGAGGATATTTTTTTCTTAAGAGCATCAAATGCAAACTAACAATGGTCATCCCAATGGAACTTTGCAGTTTTTGTTAAAAGGTGAAATAGTGGGGAGACTACTTTTGTACAAATTTCTATAAACCTCCTATAGTGTCTTGCATAGCCTAAAAAACGATGGACATCCTTTTGTGAATTTGGGGCTAATAATTTCAATATTACCTCTATTTTGGTGGAGTCCACTCGAATTCCTTCAGGAGAGATATGGTGTCCTAACAAGATCCCATATGTGAGAAGCATTTGACATTTCTCATTGCTAAGAGAAAGGCTAAACATTGGATTAGCACCTTTTCAAGATTCTCTAGAGCTTCTTCAAAGGTTTCCCCAGATATAGCAAAATAATTTGTATAGATCTCAACACAACCCTTGGTTAAGTCAGAAAAGATCCCAAGAATAACTCGGTGAAAGGTTGTTGGATCATTGCACAGTCCAAACAGGAGTACTCAATAAATACAAGTTCCCCACAGACAGGTGAAAGTGGTTTTCTCTTGATCTTAAGGGGCTACTTATATTTGATTGTAGCTATTGAATCTGTCAAGAAATTAGAAGAATTTATTTCTTGCCAAAGTATTGAATAATTTATTGATGAAGGGTAGAGGAAAGTAATATTTCAGGGTGGCCTTGTTTGGCTCTTGATAATCAACACGTACTCGCCACTTACCATTCTTCTTGGGGAAAATAACCAGGGGAGAAACCCATTTTCAATCAGAAATAGGATAAATGAACCCTACATTTAACAATTTATGTAACTCTTCTTTAACTATATCCCTAAGAATTGGTTTCATCCTTAGCTAGGGTTGTCTAATAAGTTAGGAGTCTTATTTTATGTAAATGTGGTGAGTACATAAATTATGAGAGATTCCTTTCATATCAGTGTAATCCCAGGGGAAAACATTATTGTTCCTCTTTAGAGTTTCTATTAATAGCTTTTGTTGTGAAGGTTCCAATCGGGCATTAATATTTAGATTCTTTCGAGGATGTGTTTTGATATCTCTAATTTGATCTTCCAGGATATGAGATGAAGCCATTGATTTCAATTGTTGTGTCAGTTCAATGGGTGAATATGTCTCCTGGGATTGTCTTCTCAAAACTATATCAAGTGATGAGTTGTTGTTGATATGGGGGTGTGTTAAAAAGGTACAAATTACATCATCTTCAGTGTGTTATTTAAAAGTTGGAGTTAGATCGAGGGTCATAAGAGGTTGAGCATATTTTGCATCACTATATTCGAACCAAATAGGATTCTCAGATCTAGAAAAGCTCTAGTAGGAGGATAGAGAGTGAACCTCTTAGTGGAATTCCCATGGAAAATAGTCATGTTCCCATACCTGCAGCTGATATAGCCATTTGTTCTGACTAACCAAGGCCTTTCGAGAATTAAAGGGTGCTCTCTGAGATTGATCTTGGGTTGGAGGACCGTAAAATCAATTGGTTATTCCCATGAGTCTATGGAAACAACAATGTTTTCTATTACTCCTTTTGGTTTTATGGTAGATTTATCAACCATTTGAAGAACAGTTGGAGTAGGTTTAAGACTAGGAAACTTAATTTTTTCCATAGTCTCCTTGGTCATAACATTTATAGCTATCCTTAAGTTAATCAAAGTATTGGATACAGGGGTATTATTAATATTTACAATAATGAGGGGGTTCCAGGATCCCCGTACTTTGCTATAAAAACTCTACCCAACATCAAGTCTGCTAATTTCCCAATTACTTTGTACTATTTTAAGATCCTTCTTCCTTCTTGGTTTCCTTTAGGAAAGCTCCAGTATTGCCTTAGCATAGACGGGAACATCTGTAATGGCTTGAAACAACCAATTTTTACATAGAAATTCTTTAGTTCCCCTAGAAAATCAAATTCATACTGTGTGAAGGGATTCTCAAGGCATACTATTTTTGGATAAGGAATGGGATCAAGTCCTTTTTCTAAGGAGTGTTCTTGGCTATTGGGAGAAGAGAATATTGGCTCTGGTGGGTTTTCCTCCTCATCTTGTTCTTGAATGATAGGGGATGTTTGATTTTAAATTACCTTCCCATAGCGTAATTGGATGTTTTTAACAGTCCATAGATGAGAGAGGATAGGTAGGGGAAGGAGTTAGTTCAACATTACAAGTGGGTTGGATCAATTTATTCTTATTTCGATTAGGAACATACTGAGCAAATAATTTAGGCCTCCATTGAGTTTGAGTGGGTTGGTTAGAAGGCAACTGAAGCTGCTACGGATGTGGTTGAGGTGGCATCATATTCCCAAAAGGGGAGGGTCCTCTCTAGCTTGGGATCCACCCTTAACCCTGTACTTGAGGGGGCCATTGTGGCCAAGTTATCGAAGGGAACCATCTAAAAGGGAGAGTAAAATAGTGGGAAGGATGGGGAGTTGTCAGTTTGGATGTTCGAGGAGGCTATTGTATCCTTTGGGTCACAAAACAAATTTGTTTGGTTTCCCCATCATCTTATTGAAACATGGATTTAAGTCCTAGAAAAGAGGGACACTCCCTAGTGGAATGTTGTTGTTCACAAATGTCACATAATTCTACATTGTTTAAAAGGCATTCCCTAAGTGGATGTTTCTTCTAAAATTTGGAATAAATATGGACAATGCTAATTCAACTTCTTATTTCTTCCTTTTGGTATTTAAGGTGTTTAGTTGTGAACTAAGTGAGATGAGGATATTAGTTTTTAGATTATCTAATAAATTACCCAGTTTAGGCTTAGTTACTCCTACTCCACCTGTGCTACCAATTTGGGATATTATATCTTGAGAGTTGTTCCCATATTTTGCACTTCCTCTTGAGTATCACTTACATAAGTTACAAATTTCTTCATAAGATAATTGAGAAACATCTCTTGCCCCCATTAAGTTTAAGGTTTCTAGGTAGTCTTCATGTATTCCTTTGAGGAAAAAAAATTGTAAGGTTTCTTGGTACAAGGTGCTTTGCTTTGTTTTTTGCAGGGTATATTAAAATATTTCTAAATAGTCTTCCAAATTCTTGTCATCAGACTGAGACATTTTAAATATTTCCTCTTTGATGTCCCTAACCTTACAATATTCTTGGTATTTGTTTGAAAATATATTCTTCATATCATCCCAAAATCATATGAAATTTCCCCTTAATCCCATAAAATAACGAAGACTTGCATATTTTAATGTTGTAGGAAATAGTTTTAACTTTTGAGCATTCATAGAGTAATCATAACTTCGACAAAGAACATCAAACTCAAACAGGAAAGTGTCAAGGTCTTCCTTGGATGGGCCATGAAAGTTTGGGAGCGAAGAGAGAGGAATATTCTTCATTTGAACTATTGCATCGAGATCTTGGATAGGAAATTCAAAAGTGGCAGGGCTTTGTTGCGTTAGTCCATTTACTTCTTCATCTCCGATCTTTTCCTCTTTTGTAGTTTCAAGGGTTTGAATTTTATTAGATCCTTAAGAGCTTTCCGGCTTGTCATTCAGTATAATTCCTTCCCCTATTAGTACTTCACCTTGCGGTGCTTTCCCAACCACACTATTTTGAACAAAATTAGCCTTTAAAGGATTTCCCTTTTCGCTTGCCAAACTGTTAATGTGAGTGTTTCCTACTGCACTGTGTGTTGGGGTTTTGAAGGACTTATGATTTTCCTACCTATGGTGTCTCAAATGCATCTATCATGATATAGTGCAAAGGACAAAGGGAATCTAGGTTACTGAAAGGGGGCAAATATGTCTCCTTTGGTCGCTTCTAGCCCTAATGTCCTTTGCACTCTTTACGCGAGAAATATTGACTCCTTGAGAACCTCCCCTGCAACGACACCAAAAATTACAGTGTTTTTTATTGTATTAAATATTATTGAATGTACACAATCAATTTAATTGTCAATTGGGGCTAGTAAGCTTATTACATGCTCAATTCCATATGCAAGAGAGATGAATTTTCCCAATTATTATAATGAACCAAAGAAAAATGTACAAGGGTTGGTGATCTCATCAAAGGGATCTAACTATCGTCACAATTAAGTTATTTGGCACCTGAATTACCTAAACTCCTAATAGATAAGCTCTTTGTCACCAAATATTGACAAGGTAATTATAAATTTTATTTATTCTATAATTTTGTAGTAAATCATTGTTTATGATCTTTCAAATGAGACTTAGCACCAATCCTTTTTAAAAGAAAATCATCAAAAAGGAAACTTTACATAAAAGAAAAGAAATATAAAATGAAACATTAACTATTCTAACTTACTAACACACATATGTATTGAAACCCGAGAGCAACAAAGCAATTGAGTAAAACACACATATGTATCGAAACTTCAAAGGTAATAAAACAATATTAAACACACACACACACTCACACACATATATATAAGCAAATAATGACATTAACTAATTTGTATGCACACAAAATAATGAAATAAAATATGGCACCAGACCGCACTCTGAGTGGGCCCAACTCAGGGCTCGGTTCATGCCTATAAACTCTTTCAACACTTAAGCAGAGAAAAATACATGAACCTATAGATGTATACTAGAACACAAATCAATTGTCAGAGCCTCCAATGATCAAACAAATAGTAGTCTCAGTATTATAACACAAAGAGCAAGAATAACAACAATAGTAGTGTTTATGCTCTGTTTATGCAAATTGATTAAAAATAAAAATAGCAATTGGTTAAAGTCATGTAATAAACTTGTTCTTAGCTCGAACTAACTCTGCCATTCTTGTCCCGAATGGATATGATCTGTTGGACAGTTCAATGGGTCTCTAAGGTTGAACGCGATGCTTAGAGCAAGTTGATCCCCCACAATCCCACAAACTATTAAAGACCAACATCTCGGCCATGGTGGTAGTCATGATTGTAGTTGTAATAGTCTGAAATAGTTGTTTCCTGTCAAGATCCTAAGGAACTTTGGCCATCACTAAACAACATAGTTTGTATGATATCATCGACCTAGTGCAAAGTTTTTCACGTGGTCTAGTGACTGAACTGTTATCCCATAATCCTCGAAGATCAACCAACGATTCCATCTCATCCATTTCAAATTGCAACCTCCGGCATTACAACTTGTGCCCAGCTAACAACATATCCACCCGGTATGTGAATGCATCAACCTAGCATACAATTGTGACCATAATTAATCTACAGACTTGGTCAAAATGGCAGTGTGCCAAAAGCTTACAAGCTTTACCTTGTCGGCATATAACCAGGGCATATAAAGCCACATATGATCCTCTAGCCAAGTGCTTATAATTTAAATCAATAGCTCAAACCTTTGCTTATTGCAATCCATGTGTGTGTGAACCATAATGTAAACAAACTATATCTCATTAAGCTAAACACACCTATGTATTGCTTTCAATCAACCTTTTAGTTATATAATTTCAAACAAGAGAGACAATGTACTAAAACAATAAAAACACATACACCTACATTAGTAAATGGAAAAATTATGCATAATTAAGGCGAAAAGATGGAAAAATGTTTAGGAAAAATGGTTGTATGATGAACAAAATGTTGCCAAATGGGGAACCCATCACCTATGCATTTGTATATACACTCTAAATAAACCAAAAAGACAATTGTGGAATTCGAGAATAGAAAAATATTTATACTTTGTCAACAAGAGGAAGAGTGGAGATTAAAGAGTTGGGTGATCTGGATTGTAGTTGGAGATAGTAACATGAAATATTTTCACCATTTTGCATCTCAATGAAGGAAAAAAAATGTTATATGGGAGATTCAAGATGTAGCTAGAAATACTTATCATTCTCTTGAGCATATATAAGAAGAAGCCATCTGATATTTCAAGGGTATTTATCAACCTAGAGATGATCTTGAGATTGGTAATCAACTATGGATGATTAATGCATATTTGACTATTTTTACACATGAGGATTTTGATTATCTTGACAGACAAGTTACTTTATAAGAAGTAGAAAATTGTTGAAGTCTTTCACTAAAGATAAGAGTCTTGGCCCAAATGGGTGGTTGATGGAGCTCTTCTGTACTTCTTTGATATTTTGGGTGGAGAACTATTATTGTTGGTTGAGGAGTCTAGAACTACAAAAGTGATATTGGGTGCATTGAACTCGACCTTTACTCCTCTTGTGCCTAACACTGATAAGCCACGTACATTTTAGGACTTTAGGCCTATTTCCTTGTGCAATTTGGTTTATAAGATGATATCCAAGATTATTGCTATTCAATTTGAGGGATAAATTTTCAATTTCCATCTCCCAGGAACAATTTTCCTTTTTGAAACAACGCCAGATTCATGATTTCATTACAGTGGCTTCAGAATGTTTATATACTATCAAAACTAAGCATCTATAGGTCTCATTCTTAAGTTAGATTTGATTAAGGCCTATGATTGTGTGGAATGCGTTGAACATTGGATAAACCAACTCTCTCTGTGTGTTTCATGACATGGACTAACCGCCTCTTGTGGATCCTTATCTCTGGTGATGCGATCGTTGAATAACACCTACGGGTTTTGGTCTAACGAAAATCATGATTCCGAACAAGTGGTATCAGAGCATAGGTCACGAGTTTTGTACACACCCAGTTCATGTTGGGGGAAGATTGTTGGACATTAGATAAACCAATGCTCCCCGTGTGTTTCATGACATGGACTAACCGCCTCTCATGGATCCTTATCTCCGGTGATGCGATCAATGACTAACACCTGCGGGTTTGGTTCTAACAACAATCGTGATTCCCAACAAACTAGTCATTTTTGCGATCAAAATTGGTCAAGAATGACTTGAGCGTTAATGTTGTTCAGTGGATCATGGGGTGTATCACTTATGTTCAATTTGTGGTATTGGTTAATGGTATCCCTACTCGCCTTTTTAAGGTATCTAGAGGTTTGTGCTAGGGTTGCTCTTTGTCTCCTTTATTATTTTTTATTGTTATTGAGAGTCTCAATCGACTTTTACTTGAGGAGAAGCTTAATAACCGAATTTCAGGGATTCAAGTTCCAAAACACATCATAGTTTCTCATCTCTTCTTTCTGGACGATGTTCTTTTACTTGGGCCATGAGCTTTGATGGAGTGGCAGAATTTTTATAAGGCACTTGACATATTTTTCTCTACCACATGGTTGGGCATTAGCAAAGACATGTCTATTTTGACTGATAATGAAGTGGATCTTGTGATTTGAAATGAGATTGTGGAGCTATTTGATATCAAAGTGTAATCTTTATCACTTGGGATTCATGTTAAAGCCAAATAACTATAAGGTAGAAGATTGGAAATTGATTATGGGAAATTTTGAGAGGAAACTTCTACTTGGACTCATAGATGGCCTATGATTTTGGGCAGGATGATTCCTTGTAAATATGTACTTCATAATATGGTAGTTTATTGGATACATCTCATTTTGATTCCCAAATCTATTTTGAAATTGATTAGATCTATTATTGTCAGGTTCATTTGGGTTGGATTGAGTGCTCATAAAAAAATTCATTTGGTCAGTCTGGAGAATATTTCTAACCCTAAACATGTTGGTGGAGGGGGGTTAAAAAGCCTTCATAAGTTTGGTTGGGCCTTGGGGCTTAAAAGTCTCGAACATGCACTATTTGGTGAAGGTATCTAGCAGGAGGTTACTCATGATAAATATCTAATGGGCACTCAACTTGAGGAGTGGATTCGTTAACCACTTAGTTCTTCTAAGAATACATTAGTTATTTGGAGGTCACTTCTTTCTATTAGGGAATGGTTGGTGGAGAATGTAGTTTGGAAGGTTGGTAATGGGATGAAGGCGCGGATTGGGATTTATAGGATTACATGTTTCACTTGTGAAATGGAATTTCCACAACATTTTGTGTGTTTGTTACATAACATAGGGATCTATTACACTAATCAAATCTCAAAGGGGGTAAATCCATTTGGTAATTGTACAAGTTGGATGTCAGCTACTAATCTAGGTTTTGGTGGATTTGAGGCAAACATCTGGGATTGTTTCATACAAAATCTCTTACTGGTTGGGGTGAGATTAAATCAAGAAGAGGACTCTATATAGTGGAATGGGTCAGCTGTTAGTGTATCCATCACTGTCTTATTGTGGATCAGAGTGTGAGACCATATCACAAATGGTGGTATAGTATTTTGTGGCATTGGAATTTACTGTATAAACTTAAGGTGTTTGGATGGTTGTCCCTGAATAACAAAATATTAACTTGGGAAAAAATTTGAAAAATGGGGTTTTATGGTGTAGGCATATGTTTGTTGTGTATGGTAGATTGTGAAGATTTAAACCACTTATTTCTTAAGTGTATTGTTGTAGTGTTTGTTTGGCAGGAAGTCTTACTTCTTCTTACTATATGCTCCAATTGGAATCATCAAATTTTAGAACAATACTTATGGGAGTGGAAGTCTAGAAATTTTGAATATGCCACACTTCCTTTATATATCACTTGGGGAATTTGGCGAAGTCAAAATAAGCTTATTTTTGAAGGACGCTCGCCAAATTTTGTTGGTTACTTTATGGAGATTGGGCCTAGCATGAAATTGATGAAGCATAGAGTGATTACTCCCATCGCAAATATGACAAAATATCCCACTGGGGTTTTTGATGGCATGGCTCAATATGATTCATGTGGTTGCAGAGTAGTTCTCCATGTGGATGGAAATCAATATTACATGTTGTACTAGAATTGTGGTAGGGGATCATTCATAAAGGTGGAAATAATTGCACTTTAGGGTACCTTAGCTTTCACTATTTCTATTGTTCTTGATATTTTGCATGTTTTTGGAGATTCTAAGATAGTCATGGAATGGAAAAAGGTTAACTATAATGTTGAGGCATCTAATTTTATACACTGGAAGTTGAGAGTGTGGGAGCTCATGGATAAATTTCGAGATATCACTACAAATTACATTTATAGAGAACTAAATGTGCAAGCGAATACCTTGTCTAAATTAAGCATTGGTCCACAGATGGGTATAATTTGGGTCAAAGAATACGGGGCTAGTATTCTTATGGAATCTAGATAGGTTCAATTGAGGTGAATGTAATGCATAGAGAGCTGATAGGTTTTTGGTATATCCTACTTATAATTTGTTCAATGGATATTGTTTTATTAGCTTAGTTTTCAGGGCTTGTGGTTGATAGATGATATCAAATAAAACTAACACTATTTCCTAGAATTAAGATATTTTGTAATTTCCAGATATATTGACTGTGTAGATGATGTAACTATATATTAATATAAAGCAAGATGTTTTTTTCTTGCTAGAAAAAAAAAGCACACAGGTTCAACAACTAAAAAGTTGTTACGGGTATTGCATATTCATAACTTTTGATTTGCAAAATAATGTATCTAGTGGCCACCTAAACATAATGCAAAATAAAAAAATCTATGACCTCAAACGAAGGTTCAACCACTAAAAGGTTGTTATGGGTATTGCACATTCAAAACTTTTGAATCACAAAATAATGTATAATGGCCACCTAAACGTAATGCAAAATAACAATGATGAAGCACCCTAACACCTATATTCTAGTCCTAACAACAAGCATATAAATCACAATGTACAATATTATGAAAAAAATGATCACAACATTCAATTCGACATTTATTTATTTATTTTTTTCAGCGTGAAAAAAACGTTGGAATTTGTATTGACAAAATCACTGGCACATAACCACATTGGGAACATCTTTCTTGTGCATCCATTGAAATGATCAACATATAGTCTATCCATGACCATGCCCCATCCAACATGTACAGATAAACATGCGTTTTTATGTTCTAGTGTCAACAAAATTAAAATCCAAATCATTCCCAGTGGCATATTTCTGAGATATATCCAGAAATTAACATATTAAAGCAAGATACAAAGATAATCCCAAAAAAGTACAACAAACAGTGATAACAAAAACAGAGGATAACCATCATAATAACAACTTCAGGGTAGTGGAAGAAGACCAACATCCAATGTAAATCCCCCCATCACCAGCTCAATGTGCATCCCATCTTGCTGTGCAGTAATACCAAGTTTAGACATTTTATTTGCAATAGTGTTGTGTTCCCTACCAATGTGCTGGATGGTTATACTTTGGAAGGTCCTCATGAGATATTTGATGTTCTTGGCCAACCTTGTAAATGTGAATGTCAAATGTTTGCATTTCCCTACACATGATTGATGATGGATAGTGAATCCCCATATATATGAATAGTTGGGATATTTAGGAAAGCCGCAAACCAGAGAAAGCCTCAAAGTGACAAAGCTTAAGCCTTCATATTGGACCCTCTACCCCTCCCCATGTATTTTATACTACAATAACACTTACAATTAAGTTCAGCATTTACAATAACATTAAACTCAAAAACTATATTCAAAGAAATAACCTAGATGTCAAATGTTAAATTGACCACACAATTAACAAAATTCCAAATTTAGTTGTAAAAACAATCATCACTATTTATAATTTATAAAAATGCATTAAGTAAATATGAAAAAAATATACCTTGCCACAATGACTCTACCCCTCTATATATATATAAATATAAAACAAGTAGCCATATAAAATTGTGTTAAATAAACTATGCTAAGGATTGTGGACTACAAGTGTCACCAAGGCTTTAGCTCATCCCAATAAAATTATCTGCACGATTTATTTGACCCACTTAAATTATGATAATTTAAACTATTCTCATGCGTATGTGCCTTTCTATCACTGACCAGTGGCAAGGATTCGATGTTTGAAAGACGAGAGAATTGTTTGCTATATTGTAAGGAAATCCATTCACCAAAGAAGACGTGTGGAATATTATTAGTTTTATTTAAAAATTATTTGATAAAATAGATTAAATTTATTTTTATTTATGATTATATATTTACTAATATTTATTTTTTATTTTATTATTATTAATTTAATTTAACCGATTTGAATTTAATATTATTTTAATTAAAAATAAAATATAATAAATATTAAATTATTTAACAATTAAAAATTATTTATTCACTATATATAAGACATGCAATTAATTAATTGTTGAATATTATTAATTTTATTTAAAAATTATTTGATAAAAATAGATTAAACTTATTTTTAACTATAAATTATACATTTACAAATATTCATTTTATATTTTATTATTATTAATTAATTTTCACTGATTGAATTCAATATTATTTTAATTAAAAATAAAAATAAAATAATAATAATATATAAATTTATTTAACAACTAATTTTTAATCGCTAATTCTTAACAACTATTTTTTAAGTGAAATTTGATGCATCTCTGCTATTTAAACATTCTAATTGATTGGTTTTTCACATTTGTCCCGAGGATAACATTAGATGGTTATGTCAACCTTTGTCTTGAGGATAACATTAGATGGTAACCTTTACCCTTAGGATAACATTAGATGGTTCAAAATTTCTACTTTTATTCAAAATGTCTACTTTTATTCAGAATAAGATTAGATGGTTCAAAACGTGGACCATCAACTTAAATCCGAAAAACATTATCAAAATCAATATAAATCACAAAAATCTAAAATAAAAAATCCAATCTCTTTTTTATTTTTATATAAAACATAAAGTCTGAATGATGTAGAATTCTAAATTTTTTCCGCAAAAAAAAGACATAAAATCTGAATAATGTATAAAATCATATATTACAGTGTAAGTGATTGTGACAAAACATTGTTCATGGAAAGAATCCAATTTTCAACACAAAGATGTAAAGCACTCAAGCAATTGCCCGGAAAGAGGCATAGCTTTCACAAACCCTATCTTTTAAAGAACGCTACATTTAACCCAAAGGCAATATCTTGCCCTACATTCGCCAGACCAGAGATACAGTCCAGAGATACAGTTTCTGTAACGAAAGGAGAAAAAAAGATGGAGAGCAGCATGGAGATTACTATCAGCGACAGGGGACTGCTGTCCCTCATCTTGACACGCCTATCGGGGCCGCAGGATCTGCTTTCGGCATCCATGGTGTGCACAATCTGGAACGAAGTTCTCACGTTGGCAGCCAAAAAGCTCACAATCAGGTCCCGTGCACTTCTCCCTTCTCTCGTTTCTCGCTTCAAACATGTCAAGCACTTAAATCTCTCTGAGTGCATGGATCAATTGGAGGACCAAGATCTTCAGTTGGCCTCCGAATGCCTTAAAAACCTAGTTACTTTATCATTAGGGAACCCTGACCAACCACAGGAATGCATTTCAAACATGGGGTTTGTAGGGTTTGTGAAAAATTGTACTATGCTGGAGGATGTTGCCTTGACTTCCATACCCAATCTGCAAGATTCGGGTATTGAGGCGTTGACTAGTGTTTGTAAAGGGCTTAACGCTATCAATCTCGTGAATTGTAGGAATTTGTCTGATAATGCCCTGGAAAGCCTTAAAAACTGTGACAATATCCAAGAATTGGGTTTAAAGGGTCGTTTCCGATTCACTCCATCTGGTTTGATAAAAATAGGTGAGAATTGTCCAACGCTTCTGAAGTTCACACTCGAGCTTGAGCCGTCCGTCGACATTACCCTGGCCCTCCAGTCTCTGGCCACTCACTGCCGCAATCTGCAGGAACTGTCTTTACAGTTCTGACGTACGGACTTGTGTGGGAATTACGAGGGTAATCTCTGGTTTGGTGACACTTGCTTTGTCTTGTAACTGGATTGCTTTAATGCTTGGTAAGTCACTGCATCAAGGCCCAACCGTAATAGAGTATCCTAGAAAGCAGTGTTGTGTGATACAATTGCAAATCGACAATGACGTGGCTTTGCTTCCATCTCGGTAATTATATGCCTCTGATCTAGCAGTAGTTTAGTAATTATATGCAGTAGATATTTATATGTTTCTGATAGCGGTCTTTTAGTAATTGTATGCAGCAGATATAGCAACAGGTATGTAGTTGTAAAGGAGGCAAGGACTATTCTGTTTATAGGCCATCACTTAGGGACAGAATACTCTCAAAAAGGCTTGAAAACTGTGATTCATATTACTATGTACAAATAGAATGGATGACGTGGCCTTGGTCCCACATCCATTAAAGGCATTTAGTATAGTGGCAGAGATATAAGGTGTGCAAGGTAGAATAACTGTTTCATCTTTTCAAACATTTCCATACTTTATGTAATGCATATTTTCTGGGGTTTTTGCTGGAATAGTCTCCGTTTGAAGCTCACATGTGAACTCTATTTTAAAGTGCAATATTGCATAGCACATAATGTATTGAGCTACTGTCTTCTGCAAGATTGCTGTGCCAAGTTTATTTTCTAATTGGTTGTTTATTTGGGCTTCTTTTCCTATATTGTTATGTAGACCTTTATTCTATTGGACCCTATAACAACCAGCAGAGAATGATTGACAGTTGCTCCTAGGCAAACCACTGTTTACCTTATATTGCTTGTGTTTATTGATAGGCCTGAATAGTTGGAGGCATGGATTCAACAAAAAAATATACGAGACATTGACTTTTGTTGCTGAACGGAATAGAATTATTTGATCAATGACATGTTGATTGTTTTTGAATGGTAAATTAGTGAGCACGAAGTGTCCATGGAAACTAGTATGCGTTGAAATTTGTTCATAGAGATTTTAATGTTATCCCGTGCTGTCATAGTTGCTAGATTTGATTCTGATGAAGTTTGAATGGATCCGATGATTTCCCACATTCAAAGAACCTATCGAACTGAAAAAGATAAAAGAAAAAGACCTTAATCCTTGTGTTTCAGTGCTATCTTCAAATTATCTGCCGTTTCTTTTGTGACTTGAGATTGTTCTTAACTAGTTGCTCTGACAATGTCTGCTGTCAGTAAATCATCTGCGGTATAAATAAATATAATTCTGCCAGTGTATGATATTATAAAAGAAATAGAATTATTATATTGGTTTTTTAATATTGATTTGATAAGCCATAGCTTCATTTGAATTTGAAGGCTAGAAAATCAAAATACCACTATAGTTCCAAAGTATTCTTAACAGCATTTGGAATGGCTCAATCAATGAATTTATTCTCCAGTCAAAAAAAATTATGATTCAGATATGTTATATATACCTGTTACGCACCGTTTGCTTCAATACCCTTAGTTAACTTCTACCAGTTTCTAGAAGAAAAAATATTATTTAGATACATAGATTCTTTGCTTGCACTATTCTGTGTATATGTGATATGATGAATTTATGATTCAGATATGTTATATATACCTGTTACGAACTGTATGCTTCAATACTCTTAGTTAATTTCTACCAGTTTCTAGAAGAAAAAAATGTTATTTAGATACATAGATTCTTTGCTTGCACAATTCTGTGTATGTGATATGATGAATGGAAATTTCATAGCAGCTCCCTTTTATTCCCCAAGAACAGGAAGTCCATGAAGCCTGCCAAGTAAATGACTTCCTTGTGATTTTAATGACAGAGATATAGAATTTAAAAGGCACCATGGCCTTATCATTGAATAGTAGATGTAACTAGTTATTCGTTCTTAGAAATGGTACTAATTCGAAAACCCCTGACTCTGTCATCATTGAAGGCTAATATTTAGCATTTATCTTATCTTTGTATTCTCATGTGATGCTCGCTTACTACTGACCATTTCAATCTAAATATGTAATAATGTTAATGGTTCTCTAAAGGAGGATTTTGAATGAACCAAAATTTGGCTCTAGTTGTTGTTACATAATAGTATATATGAATTTTGGCGAAGCCATCTTTTTAATTGATATTTATTTTAGGTTAACCACCTCTTGGAATTTAACCTAATTGCATTATATGCTTTAGACTTCTCTTTTTTTTTTTTTTAGTTTCTCCAGTGTTCTATGCTAGCATATTTACTTAGCGCAATTCTTTCTTCAATTAGCAATCACTTTTAAAAAAATTTAATCATCCAATAACAAAGAGCAATTGTAAATAAAATAGTAAATCCAATGCAAAATAGAAGACAACCAAGAGCAATAACAAGAGACACAAGATTTTGTCAAAGGTCAAGGGAAAACCTCACAAGGGAGAAAACCCTTTCAAAATTCTTCTTCTATTAGATTGTCATCAAATGTTCAGCAAAGAGATACAATGTTTCGATTCAACAATAAAGAGTCGAAGTCAATTCTTTGACTTATCTAACAATTCACTAACCAAATTCCAAGAGATAGCCCATAAGTCAAATATAGTCAACAAGACAAATTTGCAATTTTGGGCAAAATCAACAACATTTGTAGCAACCCTAGCAAGTCAACAATCCAAACTCTTTCAATTCAGCTAGGTCAATAGTAAAAAAGTATGGCCTTGAATGTTGTTTAAAGACCAGTGAAAACAATCCCTCCAAATCTCATCAAAGTCAAACTTTGACATGTTGAAACCCTAGTTGTAGATCTATGGTCAATGTTGGTCAAATAAGTCCATAAAAGTTTGGTCAAATAGACTTCGACTTCGACCTTCCAAAACATATCCAAATCTAGTCAAACCAAAGTCAAAATGAGCAAACTCAAGGCTGGTCAAAGTCCCAAAACAGAGGTAGAATTTGACGCAATCATAAAACCCTCTCTCCTTCACATGTGTGAAGAATAGGCTACAATTTTCGGAAGTAGTCGAACCTCCAAGAGAAGACTCCAAAGTGATGTGACAAATGGTGTATTTATATGCTTCTATGGAGGGTGAATTTGCTTGTTTAAGCCAACTTGAACTTTTGTGAACTTGGTTTTCATTAAAAATTAAATTTTTCCTTAACCAAATTAAACTCTTCCAAGGGCTAAGAGGGATCTATATTGATGAGAAAGGTTGTCCAAAGGAGGGAATTTGTCCTTGAGCTGACAAACTAACAATCCCTCTCAACTAGGGAGAAATCTCTGATTGCATTATGAATCTCATCTCACAAGTCTTGTCATTGTGATCAATAAACCAAGTCATATCTTGTCTCTGCTCATCTTAACTCTTCTTTGCTCATTTGCTAAACATTCTCGAATTTAAAGACAAAGAATCATCATCATAGGGGAGCTCCAACTATTGCCCTATATCCAAGGACAATAGGCGAGATCCACTTACCGCAAGGGCAAGGATCACACTTTATCCTCTTGACCTGTGACAATAAGTTAGATCGACTTAAGGACCACACTCAATCTTATCGTCTAGTGACAATAGACAAGATCGACTTAAGGATTACACTTTGTCCTATTGTTCGCTAATTTTCCCATCTAGACCCTAAAGAATAATGTGGTAGAACACTTGCATCTCGTCACTTGAGCGAGATATGACTTACCATAAATGGTAAGGATCACACCTTATCTCAAGTCACCTCAACCCATTGATCAGATGGGGAGGAATAATCCCAACAAGCCCAGCTTGTGAGTAGGATGCCAACTAGGGTATACGTTGCCAAGTCTTAGACTTGATGGTAGGGGGAGATACCCACTTGTCATAAATGACAAGGATCGCGCACACACACCTTATAGTAACAATGAGTGAGATCTACTTATCACAGGGGTAAGGATCATACCTTATCATATTGTTCAAAATTCCCTCAACCCAAGGAGTTCTTTGACACAATTCCTCGCCTTGTGAGCTGAAATAAGGGGGAGGAGCATAACTCAGTGTTCTCGATCAATCGGGACCCTTCCTCGGGAGGGTCACCCCTGTCAAGTCCAAGCTGCTTGTTGAAGACCAAGAACTTCCCTTTTGGAAAAGCCTTGGTGAGTATGTTTGTTATTTGCTCATCAGTGGAAATATGATGGAGTCTCATGGCGACTCTATGCACCATGTCTCGTATATGGTGATACCTGATCTCAGTATGTTTAGACTTGTCATGAAACATGCGATTCTCTGCTAATCGGAGCCCACTCTTTTTGTCACAATATATCATTGTCGGATCCAGAACCTCCTCAAACAACTCTCCAAAGAGCTTCCTCAACCATATTGCCTTGTAGTTAACCATGATAGCAACAATATACTCTGCCTCAATCATACTCAAAGCTACAACTTCTGCTTCCTGCTTATCTAAGATATCATATCAAAACCCAAACTAAAGCAACACCTTGATGTGTTCTTCTCGTCAATAAGATTTCTAGCCCAGTCAGCATCAATGTACCCATGGAGCCTCACACCTTTGACAATATATCTCATACCGAGGTTAATTGTCCCATGCAAATGTCTAAGCGCATGTTTGGCAACAAATCAGTTTGCATGAAGAGGTTCAGTCATGAATTGATTGTTTTAACTGCAAAACATATGTCTAGATGGGTGTTCACAAGGAACATCAGTGCCCCAATCAACTAGGGGTTCACTAAGTTAGGTCTTGTAAACATCTCCACATAACTTCTTGAAGTTTATCTCCTTCAGTGTGGCTAGGGACTTGCATTCTACCATTTCAAATCTTTCCAACAATTTCACAATATATTTTCCTTGAGAAAGGAAAATCTCTCCAGGCTTTTGTCTCACTTTTAATCCGAGGATGTAATGAATCCTAGATCTTTCATTTCAAACTCAGAGGCCAGTGCCCTCTTGCACTCGAGCATCAAAGGCTCACTACCTGTCAAGAATAAATCATCAACATATAAAACCAAAATAAGTGGCATACCTTGGACCACTTAGAAGTAGAGGTTTAGGTCAGCGTTGTTCTTGTGAACCCAAGCTTCACCAAGTAACTATCAATACGAGCATACTTGCTCTGGGGGCTTGCTTCAAACCATACGTTGCCTTCTTTAACCTGCAAATTTGAGTCTTCATGTCATGTACTTTAAAGCCCAGTGGGTGCTCAATGAATACTTCTTGTAGCATGCTATGCAAAAATGCAGTTCTCACATCCATTTGGTGAAGAGTGCATCCTTGATTAGCAGCAAGGGAAAAATAGATCTAATAGTGGCATAGCATGAAACAATTGCAAATATATCATCATAGTCTTCTCCCTCTTTCTAGGAGAAACCTCTAGCCATGAACCTTGCTTTATATTTCTCAATAATTCCATCAACTCCATGCTTGATTTTGTATAACCATTTCGAAGTCATGACAATTTTTCCTTTGGGTCTCAGAACAACATCCCACACATCATTCTTCATAATAGACTCACTCTTTAGCCATAACATCCTTCCTAGCCTTCTCTTTCACTGCTTCAAAGGTGTGGGGTTCAACCTGTATGATGGAGCTCAAAGCCATAACATATCCCTCGTAACAACATGGATTCTTGCTTGCTCTAAAGGTTCCTCTGGCATCGACATGTCTTTTAGCATCTTGTAATGTATCACAAAGTTAAAGTGGTCTCTTCTTGGCAAGAGGATCACTTGGAGGAGGACCCAAGCAGTCTATAGGTTCCATAGGATCATCAAAACTTATTTCTTCAACTCTGGCACAAAAGGGCCATAGAGTGGGTCCATGTCATCATCCTTCTTCTCAACAGGAGGAGGAGGAATATCACTTGCTTTTCCAAGGGCAACATCTTCATTGAAAGCCACATCCTTGCACTCGATATTCCTTTGACCAGGGACATATATTCTAAAAGATTTAGAATTATCACAATATCCGACAAATGTACATTTCTTTCCAGTGGCTTCCAGCGTGTTCCTCTTGTCCTTCAACACATGAAAATAAACAACGCAATGAAATACCCTGAGATGTCCAACATAGGGATTCACATCTGTGAACACTTCTTCGGGAGTCTTGTCACCTAGGACTTTATGAGGAGTCTTGTTTTGAACATAGATTGTTGTATTAGTGGCTTCTTCCCAAAGGAACTTTGACAACTTCCTTGAAGTCATGTTCTTTCTTTTAGCCACACCATTATGTTCGAGATTATAAGGTATGATGGTCTCTTTCTTGATTCCAACCTTCTTGCAAGGGTCAATGAACTCATTAGAAGTATATTCTCCACCATTGTTAGACCTGAAGACCTTGATCCTTTTCCCTATTTGATTATCTATTAGTGCCTTGAAGTCTTGAAACATTTTGAATGCTTCATCCTTGTGCTTCAAGTATAATATCCATGTCTTTTGGGAGAAGTCATCCACAAAGATTATATAATTTAGATAACCACCTAGAGATTTTACCGACATGGAACCACATAGATCTAAATGGATGAGTTGTAGAATATCACTAGTCTTGCTTTTGCTGGAGGGCAATGGTCTCCGTGACTTCTTTCCATTGGCACATCCTATACAAACTCCATCATGGTTAGTTTAAACTTCAGGCATCCTAGAAACCGCCCTAACTTTAGGGAGAGCTTCATAATGTAGATGAGCAAACATTCAGTGCCATAGCTCACTTTGATGATTGTTATCATGTACCATTGCTTGCAGTGGTCTTCCGTTGACTCTATATAGTCCTTCAATTCTAGATCCTAGGGTGAATGCATCCTTCATGTGAGATTCCATAGCCCAAATGAGGACCTTAACTCTTACGAAATACAACTCTTATCCCTTTGTCTTCCAAAGCAAATATAGATACTAGGTTCTTCTTTAATCTCGGAACATACATAATATCATGAAGCATAATGGTTTCCCCATAATCAAAATGAAATTTGATACCAAAACCCTTCACAAGATATGTAGAGTTGTCTCCAATGATGATCTTTAGATTAGTCTCCCTCTCAACCAAATTTGTGGGGACTTTCCGATAACTAGAGTAATGTCTAGAAGCCCCACTATCTATCATCCATCACATGAATCTAGAGGTGAGGAACTAGAAAGAGCAGAAATAAGAATAAATTCAGATTGAGTGGCAGTTGCATTATTTCCATACCTGGAGTTCCTTGGTCTCTTTTGAGGATGATGGCCTTCTTCACAATCATCAAGAGCATCTTTTCTTCTTCTATCATTAAACCTGTTGTTGTTGAAGCCACAATTGTTGTTGTAGTTGGATTTTGAAGCATCTCTCTTTTATGGATAGTCTTAGGCATAGTGGCCATGTTTGTGGCAGTTGAAACATTCAATTCTCCTTCCTCTTCTATTGGAGTCCTTTGATTCAGAGGCAAACTTTCTTGAACTATATGGTCTTCCTCTTCCTTTTCTCTTCTTGTCTTGTGCATTGAATGCAGAGGGCTCTCATTCTTCATGCTTTTGAATTTTCCCTCTGGATATCATCCAAGTTTTTTCTTGAGTGCACTTGCCAACAAGCTCATCAAATGTTGAGGACTTATCATTGTTGCTAATAGTAGTTATGAAGGTTTCCCAAATAGGAGAAAGGACTTGAAGAGTAACGAGCACCAACTCTCTATCAGATATAGCTTCTTTAGCAGTTTGCAATCAATCCCTTAGTTGGGATATCCTCGTAACATAAGATTGCACAAATTCCCCCTTATTCATCTTAATGTCCTTGAGTTGATTCTTAAAGGAAAGAATGTGATTCAAATTGTTGACTTCATACACTTCGACCAACTTATCATAGATGTCCTTAGTCTTCTTCAATTTTATAATTTAAGTAAGCAAATGATCTTTCAAAGAATCAACAAGAATTTTCTTGGCTTTGAGCTCACCTTTCTTATATTTGGACTTGGCAGTGGCAAGAGCATTTTCCGATGGCTTAGGTACTTTTCCTTCCACATATTCCAAGACATCATTATCATCCAATATTATTTCCACCTTGATCTTCCAATCAACAAAATTTGATAACTCACCCAGCGTCTATGTATCATTGAAATAAGAGGTAGACATCTTGACCAAATAGCTTCTTCCAAATAGATTCTTTCAAAGGTGATTGCTTTAGTCTCTTGTCTCCTTGGGCTTGCCTTCACCTTAGCTAGCTCTGATACCATGTTATTTTTCCATTGTTCTATGTTAGCACAATCACTTAAGCCAATTATTTCTTCAATTAACAATCACTTTTTAATAAATTTAATCTTCCAATAACAATGAGAAATTGTAGATAGAACAGTAAATCCAATGAAGACAACCAAGAGCAATAACAAGAGGCACAAGATTTGGTCAAAGACCAGGGGAGAGCCCTTTCAAAATTCTTTTTGTATTAGATTGTCATCAAATGTTTAGTACAGAGATAATGTTTCAATTCAATAATAAAGAGTCAAAGTCAATTCTTTGACTTATTCAACAATCCACTAACCAAATTCCAAGAGATGAGCCCACAAAATATGGTCAATAGGACAAATCTGTGATTTTGGTCAAAGTCAACAACAACAGTAGCAGTGTTAGCAAGCTAATGGTCAAATCTCCAATTCAGCTTGGTCAATGGTCAAAAAGTGCAGCCTTGAATACTGGTCAAAGATTATTCAAAATAGTCCCTCCAAATTTAACTCAAGTCAAACTTTGACTTGTTGAAACCCTAGTAGATCTATAGCCAATGCTGGTCAAACAACCAAAAAAAGTTTGGTCAAACAACCTTTGACTTTGGCCTTCCAAAATAGATCTAAATCTAGCAAACCAAGTCAAAATGAACAAAGTCAACAATGGTCAAAGTCCTAAAACAAAATTAGAATTCGACCCAATCAAAAAACTCTCTCTCCTTCACACATGTGAAGAATAGTCTGCAATTTTCAAAAGTATTCAAACCTCCAAGAAAAGATGAGGCGTGATGATGTGATGCTCCAAAGTGATGTGAAAAATGGTGTATTTATATGCTTTTGAGGAGGATGGATTTGCTTGTCTAGGTGGACTTGTATTTTTGTGAACTAATGCGTTTTTTATTAAAAATTAAAATTTTCCTTAACCAAATTAAATTCTTCCAAAGGGCTAGGAGGCGTCTTTCTTTATGAGAAAGGTTGTCCAAATGAGGGAATTTGTCCCTAAACTACCAAATTAACAAAATTAACCCCACCTTTGCCTATGGGACAAAGAGTATTTGAATCATAAAATGGTAATAATTGCTATTCGTATTTATGCTTCCTAGGCATCTTCTCATAATTCATTCTTTCTAAGATGCTATCAATGTTGTTGCTTTTAATGTCATTAATATTAATATTAATGATGTTATCCTAGTTAAAATAACTATCTATATTATTAAATAGTATTCATTTTCAATGACATCTATTTCATTTCTTGAGAAGAAAGCAATTTATCATGTTAAGTTAACATTGTATGAAAAACCATTCTGTGAGCACCAATATTCATAATTTATTATTGATCCTTTGCTCAATTGCAATGCCAAGAAACATGGCAACTACTATGTCATCATGAGATAATATGTTTGGGCAGTACACCCTCAAGAAAAATATAGTAGGGTTGCTTTAAAAGTTTAGCAAATACTTTATATATATATATGGAAATAATTGGGATATGTGTACTTTTCTTGTACATGTTTTAATTATGGGTATAATTTTTTTTAAACAAAAAAGGTAAATTTTCTACAAAATTGAGTTACTATTAGGGGTGTTGAAAAATAAAGAGGGATGTAATACAATTTTCAAGTAGGGATATTCTTTATGTTTACAATTACACATGTTTTAAACATTTTTTACTAAATGGACTTCCTGACCACCTTAGTAACTAATGAAACATAATTATGTATTTTCCTACATAAGAAATAGTTGGCATTTCTTTCATATATATATGACTCACTTCCCAACTTTCCATGATACACCAATATACTAGTGTAGGGATGATCATCATATACATGTACCATAACTAATCCCATGGATAGGTTTAAGAATCCATCTCTTTACCATGTGACTTTTAGTGAAGAATTACACAGTATTTAGGGAATTGCAATTTTGAGGGAATTATTTATGTTGAGAATCAAATCAAAATTACAAAGTGACATTTCATTAATTTCTAATGGGGAACCCTTCATTTGGAGAATGTAATCAAAACTTCTTTAGGGTTATTTCATTACTTCAACTCATTGTGCCAAGAAAAGTACTTAATCGTCTTAGAATAAGTCACATGATCAAGTAGTTCATGTCTACTTAACAATCCACATGCTTAATGTGAATACAACATAGTTGAAGTTTATTTTTGAAGGTTTTAGTTGTTTATGTGGAGAAGTGTCAATTTTCTTCTTGACAAGGTAAAGGTCACATTGGTAAAATAAACATTGTTGCTCAAAAGCCAAGTTTTGTTCTTGAATCACCAATGTCTTTGAAGTTTTTTTCCTATCATTTAATTCCTTTATTTTTTATACAATCAAAATCACCAAAAAAATGAACATTATATGGATTATAGTGGGATTGATTTTTTGTTACTATTAGAAATTATTTTTCCTTTTCATAATTCTCTTCTCTTCTTTATTTCTCTACTTTTGGTGCATGTGTTTTTTCAAGTGGAATTCCTAAATTCTATCAAAAGATATTGTTGTTGGAACTTCTACTAATGTAATATACTCACCACAATTTAAGAAATATAGAAGTCAAGCCAAGGATTTCATTTGCATGAATAAAGTGAGTTGTAGTAAAAAAGCTAGAGCTTGAGGAAATTGATGTGATGCCTTTTTATGGTTCTTTTCACTTCTATTGTGAACCTAAAGATTGCTTGTTTGATGCATTGTAGTCCTATTACATTTCCACTGCATTATCGATTGAGATATATCAAGGAATAGTATACCATTTTAAGTTTCTTGTATTGTAGAGATCTTGGTGCTTTGTTATTATTGACAACAAAAAATAACAATGGTTTCTTGGAAGAGTTGCATGATGTTAGTGATTTTGAAACATATTTATGTAAAGTGTCTCAACCACCATCTCCCCATCAACAAGATACTTACCATGGGCTATGGGGAGATGGTTTTGCATTACACAGATTGTCGAATGGCGGTTTATTCCAATTTATGTTAGTCATTTACAAAAGGGTATAATACCTCCATTTCATCTTGAAGAAATCTACATATCAACACACATATTGTTCCATGATCAAATTTGACATGTGCTCATTGTGAAACCTCTTTTTTCATATTGAACAAAAGGTGCTAGCCAATCTTTAGATGATGAACATGGTAGCATGAGTACATTCAATTGTGAAACAAATTCCCATGGTGGAAAAACAAAATGCAAATGGATTTCAATGGCCATAATAGATAACACAAGCCTCTAATACAAAGCCATATATTAGTTGAAGAGCCTAAGGATTCACATCACTAAGGTTGCAAGATGTTGAATAAAAACAAAACATGTTTTTTCTCATTTTGGCAAGGGTGACCTTAGTGAATTTCTTCATTAGCCCTTGTGTTTCAAGCTTTTAATGTCAAGAGTATTCACTTGCATTTATGGATATTGATGAAGAAGAGGATTTTAATGACATGGCATGATACTTCTTTGGATAGTTGGCCTTATTCTAATTTTTGGGCATTTTTGCTTACATGGATAGCCTCACCTCATTTTTGGACAGAGCATTGGTCACACCTTCCAGGCATTTTTGGTCTATTTTTGCTTACATGGATAGCCTCACCACATACCACATGGAGGATCCTTGAGCACTTTACCTTTTCATCACTTTTGGAGCTGATTTTCACTTGTTTAGAATGTTGACCCACACGTGTGCACATCATGACAACATGGTGCGTTTTATAACATGGTTGGCCCACACGTGTGATGTGGAGGAGCACTTTCTTTTCCTTTTGGAGGGCATTTTCTTGAGATTAGGGCATTATTACACATTGGAGGTGTCTTGTAAGGGTCTTTGACCACATTTAGAGGAGTTGTCCATTTGTTGGGATATTATTTGATGGGGTGAAAATCGCACTAAGGCAAAAAACCCCTCATTTACCATCATCAAGCGTAGTCCTGTGGTTATAAACCCACATTCTATTGGAAGCGTTAATTATATGCTTTTGCCTTAAAACCCTGGGACCACACATCTTATAAGTTACATGGAAAATATACAAAATCTTACCTTTTTCAACAACCCTTGCACATTTCCTGATATATACCTTTATTGCTATCGCAATCGGGCGATAACGTGCCTTCCCTTCTTTCTACCAATATGCGATAATACACAAAATACATATAGGAAACATGGAAACCTCGCAGTGAACGCCTAAGCTGGACTTCAAATATTATACACTCGAATTCAGAACTCCGTCGAGTCTGCTTTCGGCTTTAATCCTTTCCGCCTTCTCCGATCATCAATCGTGCCTCATCGCATATTGGCGATATCGCTTAATCGCATATTGGCATTCCACCTGCCCCCCAGGCTTAACTCCTCCAGTTTGTGTTTAACGATTAAATTGCGACCATCGATCTGGCACTTGATTCGACGATCTACACTTAATCGCCTGATCGTAATCGCTTGCTCCTATGGCCAGGTCCGATAACACATAAAGGTTTCGCTGATGTGATACATCAACAATCACTCATCGACATTTCTTGAACCCTGAGGTTTGCCCTTTATAAACCATATTTGCCGATGTGATATCAATTGACTCATTCTTCAGCGATATGATCTTGTCCATTGATCATATTGATCCAACGGATCCTGTGCATCACTCTTCACTTCTCGTTCTATTGATGGACTTACGCTACACTCGGGTTTCCTATGCCATACTTGGTTTTAAACATGGTATCCATATAACAATCATTCATTTAATCAATGGATCGCCATCGATCATTTTAGTCATCGATGGTCGATCAACATGCCTATTAATGGGATTTTAGTCATCAACGCATATATACAACATAATTACTTGAAAAGGCAAAATACACAGTTCTTCTTCTTGCACACTCCTTTTTGTGTTCGTCGACTTCCGCCTGGATACATATGCTAAACAGAATCACTAATACAAATAGAATTTATCATTTCATAATGAATCACACTATTCCACACATAGAATCAACTCTTTATATATTAACATACAAACACATGATTGCATATTGAGGCTCTCCGCCCCTGTTTGACCTGATTCTTTTAATTAGAGCCTTTGTTTCCTAAACTGCTCGTAGGTTTACGATTCCATCATGAATCCTCTCGAATCCCCTCTCTCTTTCTTTGTCTCTTCAGAAAAGACAGGAAAATACATATATGCTCTATCTAACAGTCTCCTTCCACATATGAAGGAATTCACTATATATTTAGAAATCATATCTTACCTTAACTAATCAATATAACTAATTGGCTTGATCTCCACGCGGGGAGAATCACTTGCCACTTATTCTCTAATTTCTTTAGTATTTGCAACAATATAACTACTTACATACTTTGAAATTAATAAAAATTAAATAACCAATTCTTCCTCAAACTCTCATTAGCCACAACATGTGACCACACCATCACATTGTTGGCTAGGCCTAGATGCCCCTGCATTAGACTCCCAAGGTTAAAAATAATCATGATCTCCTGATCATGTCCTTTTGATCTGTGTCCTCCTGGATCCCATACTTGGTTCGGTAGTTTGTCCTTGGTTACTGCTATTGTTGGTTGTTGTTCTCCAAGTCTCCATATTTTATGCTGCATCGCCCCATTAGCTATGCTCTCAATGTCTGTTGCTGTCTTTTTCATATATATTACTACTTTTTGTTCATCATCACAATTTATGCCAAGCTTCCACACTTTAATTTGCAGTTTACCATTACCTTCACTTGTACCATTCTTTCCAGCCCATCTCCCTTTCTTCTTTTGTCCTTTATATATTTTATTGGAATGTTGTTGTATGAGTTCCCACAACTCATCAATTTCTTTGTCCACTTCACTTCTCAGATGATGAATACTATTCCCCTGCAACTGGATGTGTTCTTGCATAAGAACATCATAATCCATGTGCCAATACATTTATAAAACATACAAATTCCTTCTCCATTGATCCCCTGCAACAATTCCAGTTCCTTCTTCTGGTTCTCACTCATGGCTTCATCACTTCTTACTTCAATTCCCAGTATACCTGTAATTCCACAAATTTCTTGAAAACTAAGAATTCTTCTTGCTTATTTAGGTGCTTGGAAAACCTCTTCTTCTAGTAACTTAATTTCTGCACCCTTAAGGATTATGGCATCATATTTGTCTGTTTCTGAAATGTCATTTTCAACCTCTTATTCATCAATAACTCCCTGTAGTACAATAGTAATCATATTACTATTATCTCTTGAACTCATCTCTAGTTCAACAGTTCCATACTGTAGATTCAATATCATTCCATCTTTCTGAGACATTCTGATCTCACCCTTCTTTACTTCAATCTGATCTTCATAATCATTTCTTTGTTTTGAATTGACTTCACATTGCGTTGTTTCTGCATATAAATCTTCACCAGAATCAATCAATTCATTAAACACAAATGCTTTACCCTATTTCCTCAATATGCCAACATTTCTGATAGCGTCTTTTCCATATTTGTCATCCATGACATCTTCTTCATTCTTATTCAGTTTTGGTTGTGCAGTTCGATCACTTATTCCTTGGTTTCCTTGCCTCTTCCCCAAAAGCCTAGATTCATGCCACAAATCTGTCATCTCATTTGGAATTTCTCCCAAGAGCTCTGCACGATTTTCACTAACTTCATTGTCTGCAACATCTGTCTTTAGTCCTTCCTTACTCTAGCTTATTTCAAGGTCAATAATCTTCAATAACTGTTTAATATCTACAAAGTCTTCTATATCAACCTTCAATAGTTGTTCTCCTTTGGTTTCAGTCCTCAATAGTTGTCTAATATCTGCATAATTCACTATAATTATGTTTAATAACTGCTCTTTCCTTTGCATCACAAGATTATGTGAATTTCCATCTTCTAACTTCTGAAAAATCATATCTTTGCTTTTCCTTTCCCTTATGACAACCTTAAACAATTGCCTTACTTCAGTGTATCCTGCATTTACACACAAAATATTAGTTTCAAAACTATGAGACACCAAGGTCTTCTCAAATAATTTCATCATCAATCCTTCCGGTTGACTCCCACTCCCTGAACACACCATAAGATTCTCCATTTGCTTTGTATTAGCTTCATATGTTTTCCTGAGAAAACTCTTTGTTCCATATTTGTATGAATGGATCTCTTCCTTTCCAAACACTTCTTTGATCTCAATAATTCCTTTGCCATCCTCCTTATGACTTATCTTTTGGATGTCATTTGACTGGACATCTTCCTTCACTTGATTGTAACTTTTCTCTTTGTTCTTCATATGACTGTGGGTAGTCATCTTTCCACCTATTGGTTTGACAATTTCCAATAACTGCCTGTTTTTCGCCAAGTTTACATGACCTGCAAACATACAACAATTATCAATTTTAAAAATACAATACCTTTCGTCCTCTTTTGATGCTTCAAGCACCAATTTTCCATCATAGATCTTTGGATTTCAGCAGGTCCTCCTCGCTGTGACTCCATTCCTTTGAGTCTCTTCTTCTCTAGCAAATCAATATGAATTTGTTCAAGTTCCTTGAACTCGTTTATCAGCTTGTCATTCCACCTCTGTTGCAATAGCTCCCACTTGACCCGTTTTTTCATTCTCCATCTGTATCTTCAGTCTTCATTTGTCTTTCTTTGTATTGCTAGACTAATCTCTTGTTCTTCATTCTGTTACTAGTTGCTATACTTCTACAATCTAATGCCTTCCTCAAATTCATTCTCATGTTGTTGATCATCTCTTTTAAATTGTTGGTTCCTTCCATATTTACCCTGTTGGATTAATACTTTTGTCTCCTTCATGTCTCTAAAGACATAACTTCCTTCTTGTTCCTAATCTTTCATCTCACCTTCAAATAATCTCTGCTCAATTTCTTTGATTTCAACATCATATTTATTAATCCTGTCTTCCATACCTATAGTCGCATCATTAACTGAAGAGTCTAAACATTCACTTAACTCTATAAATGTTTGAGACATTTCATCCTTATCATGCTTGGTAACCACAATCTCTTCTTTATCAGGTTCTGAAAGCTTCGTTTCTCCTTCAGGTTCCTTGAGCAATCTTTCGAAGAATTCTAATTCCATGTGAAATATTTCTAGCATTTCATCACAACTTCCACTCTCAGTTTCATTCTTTTTTTGGCAATCCTTCTGAGTTACCCTGTTTTCTGCACTATCATATTGCAAAGTTCTTTCATCAATTCCATCAGACAAATTCATTTGTTTACCTTCTTGGAATACCACTATGGCATTTTCATTAGACTTATGGTCCATATCAACTTCATTTGACTGTCTTACACCAAACAAAAATTCATCCATGAACTCTTTCTGCTGCAATAAATCAACACCTTTTTCCTCTAAAAGACATTTTCCATCATACTTCACCTCATGGGTTTCATTCATGTTTGTGACAGTTTCACCAACTGTCCATCATTGTTATGAAACCAGTTCAAGAAAAGATAGAAAATATAGATCAACGCCTTAGAATTCAGCCTCTTCGAGGGGGCAACCTCCTTTACAT
>APFE030390661.1:73264-93749 GCA_000404065.3 Pinus taeda | reverse complement strand
TGCTTCCACATCCTCATCCTTGAAGAGTCTTCCCATTCGGTAAGGTCGCCATTTTTTAAGTGCCTGTAGTATTGCCAACATTTCCTTCTCATAAATAGCTTTCTTGAGTTGTAGCGGTAAAAATACCCAATCACCTACATCAAAACAGTTTTCACTACAATTTGATCTACCCGTTGTTTCATTTGATTTTGCACCAAAGTGGCATTATCCTTTAAAAGTTGGAGAACTTGTTGTTGATGCTCGATGTGATCTTTCACTGCTTGAACCTTTTTCTTCTTGATATGTCCTTCTATCTCTAGAGTTTGAGTGGTAATTTCTTCCAATCCTTTACAAGATATGGTTGGATTCATTTCTTGATGCTCGATGTGATCTTTCACTTCTTGAACATTTTTCTTCTTGATATGTCCTTCTATCTTGATAGTTTGAGGAGTGGTAATTTCGACCAATGAATTACAAGATATGGTTTGATTCATTTCTTCTTTCTTGATGTGATTTTTCACTTCTTGCACCTTTTTCTTCTTGATATGTCCTTCTATCTTGAGAGTTTGAGGAGTGGTAATTCTTACTAATGCTTTACAAGATATGGTCTGATTCATTTCTTCTTTCTCTGGGGTTGGGTCTTGGCGTATATCCTCTTCTTTTGATGTTTCTTGATCCTTTTCTTCCTCCTCTTCATACTCTATGTAAAATAATTCTTCTCAGCACACTTATGACCTTTAGTGCATTTGCTATCACAATTGTAACAAAGCCCTTTTTCTCTTTTTTCTTCCAATTGTTGTGGTGTAACCCTTATAGGTTGTGGAAGGCTAGGAGAAACAACAATTCCATCTTCATAGATGTGAGGGGTAGAATTCATTGTTGCCATAATTTTACTTTCTAGTATGTCACAAAGCCCTTTTACTCTTTCCAATTGTTGAGGTGTTTCTCTAAAGAGGGTGTTGCTCTTTGTATCCTCATAATGTGCTATCATTTCCTCTGTGAGAATTGACCACGTAACAAGTCGCTTACGAGAACAAAGCCCTTTATACCATAAAGCTTGATCTGGTTCTAAATATGAAGATGCAATACATACCTTCTGTAACAGTGGTACACCATGTAGATCAAAATATTGCTCCATCTGACGTATCCAATTTACCGGATCCTTGCCATCAAACTTCCTCATCTTGCTTTTTCTTGATTTTAGGAGCTCTATCTTGAAATGATGGTAACTTTGTACTTTCAAATCTTTAAGTTCTGTAACTATGACCTGTAGTAGCCCTCTGCGTCCTCTTTCCAATGCCACAAGTCTGACCCAAATTGGATTCTCCAAGGAAGAGTTATGCGAAATCTCCCACAGTGACTTGATTATAGACTAGTTCAGTAGAGCGAACTTGTACGACGTGCCACGAGTCACTGTTTCGACCTTTGGATCTGAAAACCACACACAAGAAACTACAGCCCGTCCTATTTCTGCACCTTCTTACGAAATTCCAATCCGATGCTCAAAGAGAGAGTTATGAGGATTTTCCCCAGGTCACCTGTTTTGAATGTAATTCAGGAGTCTGCAAAAAGACCAACTTCCTCAGATCATATCTCCGAAACTATCACGTAAAAAGCTTTGAAATTCAGACCCAAGGTTTAGCGCGATTTCTTCTCAAATGGGTGTTTTTTGCGACTTCTGAAACGTCACAGAAAAAAAGTTATAGCGAAAATTCCATGATGACCTGTTTGGAGCAGCGAAACCCTAGAATCCAAAGCTCTGATACCAAATGTTATGAAACCAGCTCAGAAAAGATAGAAAAGATAGATCAACGCCTTATAATTCAGCCTCTTCGATGGGGCAACCTCCTTTACGTTACATAAATGAACAATTCTTGGATGATTCAAATGAAAAAACCTCCTTTCTATATATAGGAGTCTAAGGGCTCATAACATAATTAGAGCCGACATAACAATAATAATGTAAGGGCACATTAATAACAATAGTGGGCTTCTATGGGGCACAATAATAACAATATGGGCACTAAATGGGTACATCAATATAATAAGGGGGTTGTACTAATAACAATAAGGGGTTACACTAGTAGTATAGGGGTCTAACAATCATCCTCTGCATATCCTGCAAACATACACAAACTATGAGAATTAAAACCACGAGGCTTCATTGCCTCATCTGCTTCCCTTGTCATCATATCTTCTAATTGGTCTGAACTATTCAAATAGTTCATGAGATCTTCAGTTGATCTCTCATTATCCTTTTCACCTAGAATTTCCCTCTGTTCTAGTCTACAAATGGAATCTTCCATTTCTGCTTCTGTTTCTCTGAGGTTTTCCATCAACCCCTTTACCTGTCTTTGTTGCAACCTTCTCTGCAACTTAGGCCACTTCATTGACTTCTTCTTCAAGACTCAACCTTGTCTTTGGTTCTCCTCTAGCAACATTACTAACACATCAAATTCTTCTCTTATCTCAGCTATTTCCTTGTCAAGCTCTACTTGACTCATTCGTTCCCTACGGATTGTTTGAGCACCCTTCTCCTTCATCTTGTAGCCTTCTTCTGAACCTTCCATATGACTTTCCATAGCCATCTTCTCTTCTATGTGAGCTTCTACACCTACAACCAATCAACTTCCTTCTAAGTTGTTCTTCTCACGAAGCTTCTCCTCTGCCTAGTCTCCAAGTCCTCTTTCTTTAGAACTTGCAATGAGCAATTTTTCTCTCTCTGGTTGCTCCAATCACTTCTCTTAAGGACTCCTCTGTCCCTATCTATTCCAAGCCTCAACTGGAATGACGTTCTACTACAATTTCTAAGAACTTCCAAAAGTTCTTCTACAGTCTTACTACTGTAGTCCTGTGCCCAACATTGCCATTCATTCGACCACTGCAACTTTCATACCTTTTTAGTCATAATCTTCATAAACAGAGCATCCCTGCTCTGATACCACTTGATGGGGTGTAAATCGCACTAAGGCAATAAACCCCTCATTTACCATCACTCAAGTGTAGACATGTGGTTATAAACCCACATTCTATCGGAAGCGTTAATTATATGCTTTTGCCTTATAACCCCAGGACCACACATCTTATAGGAATACACGAAAAATATACGAAATCTTACCTTTTTCAATAGCCCTTGCACATTTCCCGATATATACCTTTATCGCTATCGCAATCGGGTGATAACATGACTTCCCTTCTTTCTACCAATATGCAATAATACACAAAATACATATAGGAAACATGGAAACCCCACAGTGAATGCCTAAGCCAGACTTCAAATATTATACACGCATTCAGAACTCCGTCGGGTCCGCTCTCGGTTTCAATCCTTTCCACCTTCTCTGATCACCAATCGTGCCTCATTGCATATCGGCAATATCGCTTAATCGCATATCAACATTCCCCCTGCGCCCCAGCCTTAACTCCTCCAGTTTGCGATTAGCAATTAAATCACGACCGTCAATCTGGCACTTGATTCGACGGTCTACACTTAATCGCCTGATCGCAATTGCTTGCTCCTACGGTGGGGTCCTCTTCAGAAAAGACAGGAAAATACATATATGCTCTATCTAACAGTCTCCTTCCACATATGAAGGAATTCACTATATATTTAGAAATCATATCCTACCCTAACTAATCAATATAACTACTTGGCTTTATCTCCATGCAGGGAGGATCACTTGCCACTTATTCTCTAATTTCCTTAGTATTTGCAACAATATAACTACTTACATACTTTGAAATTAATAAAAATTAAATACCCAATTCTTCCTCCAAACTCTTATTAGCCACAACATGTGACCACACCATCACATTGCTGGTTAGGCCTAAATGCTCCTGCATCATTATTCACCCTTGTTAGGAGGTCATCCCACACTTTGGTGTTAAATGTTGACACTTGGCATATTTATGACATTTTTACAACACATTTTGAGGCTTGGAGGATACCTTTTCAAGGGAACATTAACCACCTATACTTTTGGGGAGCCTTTGGTAGATAGATGTGGTATCTTGAGGCATCATTCACCCTTCTTTGGAGGAGGGGACATCTCTTTGGGGTTTATCTCATCTTGTTCATTGTACATGTGGCTTGACCACTATTTTATTGTTGTGATAGAAAGTTATTTGTAATTTTATTTTTCTTAGGCTAGATCCAAGGAATCACATGAAATAATAATGTTTTATTGTAAAAGGAAGATAGGCATCACTCTATATAAAGATATATACTTTTTCATTTGAACTCATGGTTTTTTGGGAGCTTTATCTCATTGGAGCTTAATCCAGATATCTTTCTTAGGGCATTTATGGTGTAAATGTTTCTTACATGGATGAATGTTCTCAACTCTTGAAGCTTCTCTTTCTTGGTTTTATTTTGGCACATAAGGATTAATGGTGGAAAGTTCAAGTTTTCTACAATACTTTCAACGTCAATCCATTGAAGGATAATTTTATCATTTGGAAGGAAGAAGTGTTGGAAATAATACTGAGAGGGGGGGGGGAGGGGCGGGCGGTACTGAGAGGGGGGGGGGGGTGTGGGCGGGGCTGAATCAATATTATCAAATTCTTTTCAATATTGCCTTCTAGATTTATACTTTAATTTATTCTTAGATATTGATCATTTTGTTTGTATGTCAGTACCATATAATAATGAGCAAGAATAAGAAGACAGATAATCACACCAAGGAACACCAGATATAAGGTGGAAACCAATGTGGGTGAAAACCACCTGCTGCATTATGTCTCTATCTTCTTTCAAATTAGAAACTTCTTTTACAATGATTTTGTACTAGTGCAGTCCTTTACCAGTACGCAGGCTGCAACCTGCAGAGAGCTACAACCCTCTCTCATTTTCCAGTCTCTCCTGGAAGGGAGCTACAACCCCCTTTACTCTTTTTAATTCTTTAAGGACCACGTTTCATGAATTTTCAAACTGAATCCATGGACATCAAATAATCAACAAGTACATATGAATCAACCAAACTCCTTATACAATCAACCAATGAATCACCCAATTTCTCAGAATGTTGTAAACAGAAAGGCAATACCAGTAAACTAAACCTAGAACTCTGCAACAAATAGATAAAAGGCAGCTAACAAATACTTCAAGGAAAAGTCCGCAACGTTACCAATATAAACCTGCGGATATCCGCAGCTCTTCTGTGTCAACACTGCGTAGATCCGCACCTTATTTTTCTTGTGATCCGCGTATTTCTGCTCAGATATGCACCTATACTGTCTCTCTGATAGCGTACCTCCGCACTGTGTCCTCTTCTGTGTTGCGTACCTCGCCTTCGCCTTCTGATTCTCTGCGTACCCCACGCACTATAACCTCTTCTTCGCTACGTATCCCGCACTGCGCCTTCTTCTGTACTGCGTACCCCCGCACTGCGCTTTCTGCTGCGCTGCGTACCCCCGCACTTACGCTGTGGATCGCCTGCGATCCTCTGATTAGGGCCAAATTAACAGTCCTCCAATGTGCCACAGTCAGTCAGATCCACAGATCTGTGCATGCGCCCGAGAGATCACAACTTCTCAATAGATTCGCCTTAAGTTTTCTCCTTGATTTAGATCTAGCTTTAAAAACCAATCACCCAAAATTTCAGATCTTAAGATATTCAAATTTCACAAGTAGCTAGCCAAGTGATCTCCTTTCCTCATTTCATAAGCAGTTAGAATTCCGTGCAGCTATGACATTTTAAGGTTTTGTAGATTCTCCTTTTCTTCTATAGCAAAAACTTTAGATTCAAATCTAGAGGACAAAGATCTTAGAACTTTTTCAACCACAACAGCCTCTTTTATTTCTTCACCCAAATTTTTCATACAATTAACAATCTCATGTACATGAAGAAAATAATTAGCCACGCTTTCATCATTATACATTTTGAGATTTTCATACTGAATCCTGAGGGTTTGAAGTTTTGCTCGTTCTACCTGATCATCTCCTTCATAGCTCAGAACAATCTTGTCCCATATCTCTTTTGCGGATTTAAACTACATTACCTTGACAAATTCTGATTGAGATAGGCATCCTAATAGAGTATTGACCGCCTTTGCATTTGTTTCATATTTCTTCTTCTCAGCCGGATCTGTAGGAGTTGTTGATGGAAAAGTATACCCTGTATCTATGATATCCCAAACTTTTGTACCAAGAGATTGAAGATAGGCAGTAACTCTTACCTTCCAATATACGAAGTTTGTCCCATCAAAAATCGGTGGTCTGATTGATGCTTCCCTTTCGTAGTTGCTCATGATGATAGATCTTCCTTCAAGCAATCAAGCTTCTTCTGAAGGACCTGCTCTGATACCAATTGTTGGAAATAACACTGAGAGGGGGGGGGTGAATCAGTGTTATCACATCAAGAAGTTCTATGATTTCCCTCCCTTAGTTGATTTGGTGCTATGCTTTGCCTTTCTTCATGGTTCCTTGGAAGAAGTATCAAGTAATTTCATCAAGTCATAGTTGGTTTTGGATGGTGAATTTTTTTCCATTGAAACTCTGTTCTTATAAACCTTGAAAACTCATTGTTGATCTTAATTGGGTGAGTGATTATCTTCCTCTTGCTTCTAATTTCAAACCCTAATTCTTGAAGAAATGGTATAACATATTGAAGAGCTTCTTCTTGACCTCATTACCCTTTGATTATCCTTGACTCCATTGCCCTAGTTGGATTTGGCACTAGTCTATCCTTCCTTCCACTTCTTATTATAAAACCACTAAAAGCTCCAATGCTTTGTTTTTGTAAAGCTACTTTCAACTTCACCTTATGCCTCATTGCTTGGTTTTAGTAATTGTAACTTGTGTACGCACTTGAGCCAAAGGAGAGCCAACATAAATTGCTAAGTTGTTGAGATAACAATGGTCACCTTCCTATAGGTTGCCCATCATATTGTACCTTGTGTATTAGGGCTTTCACCAATTAGTGATTTGGGCATCAAGACGTTGCATATAGGTAAAAACAAAAATATTGCAGCAAAAAACTTCATAGAGATAAATTTGCATAAAACCAAATGAATGTTTCAATAAAAACAAGTTAAGAACAAAACACCAAAACAATTGCAACAAAGAACTTTGTAGAGACAATTTTTCATAAAACCATATGAACATTTCAACACAAATGTAAAAAGAAAGATAAACCAAAATCCAAAGAAACCATTGATTCCATTGCACCATTTTAAACAAGATAAATGATAGCACCCCTTGCAACATCAAGCAAGAGAGAGAAGCTTACAAAAGAAACTAAAGCATTTGAGATCTATTTAGAGACTACCCATGACAAGTACATTTATAAATGTACTTTTTATGAATGTATGCATTTTCAAAAAATCATGGTTAATATTAACATTGAAACCATATGCCTATTTGCATCATTGACAATTTATAAACAACAATAAGAAGTCCTTGCACTATCGAAGAAAATACACAAACATTGTAGCAATGCATTTTCCATTGAAAAAAATGTTTTCTCTTGCATCACGTTTGCACTTTGCCACAATGAGGAGATTACATGCCATTGGTGGCATAACCATCTAGAAGAAAGGATAGTCAAGCTAAGAATGACAATTTTTGAACAAATAAGGCAATATGCCCACAAGAAGGCCCAATTTGGTTTAGTAATAACCTGTATAAATGTTATAGAGTTGGATCAAGTGAAAAGTGCATTACCTAGATGCCTATATACTTTAATGGCATTTGTAGTAATGTTGAAAAGGAATTTTGAATACAAGAAATAATATATATAGAAATGCAAGAGCAAGAAATATCATGAGTTCCTTCAATGAATTGTGCAACACTTTTCTCTAACAATGTAAGGGTGTTGCTATCAATAATGAATGAGAAGTGATTTTCCATACACAACATGAAGGATACATCAATAACTCAAGTGTCATAGAACTTCTTGAGCCTCTTGAGGATGATAAAGAGATGAAAATGATATTTAAAAGTAATGGTAACAGAGGGGCAAAACCATCTTATAAATAATTTAGTCAACAAACTCATACACTAATGGGTTTGGGATAAAAATTCAAGGTTTGTTGAAAAACACTTTTTTAATGTTGAAAGTTATTTTAAATGGATGAAATTTATCTTGAATTTTGCCCTAAACAAACATCGGTTAACCGATATTTATTATGTTGCTTAATCAATGTAAAGTTTCATAATCACATTTTGAATCTATCAATATACCTAACGCCCATTATACAATATTTGTGAAAACAAATTATTTTATATTATAGATTATTTGTTTTAGCAGTTTAAAAAGAAAGTTATGTGAAAGAAAACAACCCTATCTTTTTCTAAAAAGTTAGGATTAGGGGAGTTAATACAAGTAAATTTTGTGACCTATAATTGAATTTTTTGTCCATAATCAAAATTATATTTGGTTGAAATTTGTAACTAACATTTGAATTATCTATTTGTGAACCTATTTGAACGTATATGATTTGATCAATATTTTGTTGAAATATAAAACAATATCAAATAACCCTTACTCAAGCATTAGTGCATCCAATTTATTGGATTATATAGAGATGTAATAAAAGACACATTCTCTCACCATGGAAATTGTTGAACTTAATGATGCAATTATTATGCACATACATTAAAAACCATCTCATAATCATCCCAAACTCGTTGTTATCAGTAATGGTAAATGTTATTTCCCTTGCATGAAATGCAAAGGCATAAACATAAGAAGAATTGATGGGCCAACAACTAGAAAACGTTGTCTAGAGCATGGGTGCATGGTAGGGGAAAACCAAATACCACCACTTGGTAAGATAGTGATACATCTTCTTTTGTCTCTTTTTTTTTTTATAAATGTTAAATACCTTAATATTTTGATATCAATAATATTTATTTCTTTGAAATTAAAACAAAAAACACCTATGCTTGAAATGCATAATGTTGAAATTTGTAGTAGAGATAACAAAGGTGATAGAATTGACATTGATCCTATGCAAGAAAAAGAAACTAATATTACTTAAATGAAGGGATAAATAGGTTAACCTTGGCACTTTTGTTGTCATGGATGATAACACACTCATGGATAAGATCTATGAAGATACATATGATGTATCTCTTATAATAAGGCATGAAAACCCATATACAAAGACTCACATGATAAGTCTTCTATCTATTATTTTGTTGTTGGTATACAAGTTGAAGGTTATGATTCCAATCACATGTATGACATAGATATTAAGGTATACAAAATATTTTTATATATATAAATATAAGTTTGTCTAGCTTTGTGTTTATAATATATAGGATTTATTATCCACTATTTAGTATAATATATTTATTTATTTATTTTTGTAGATGGTTAGGTGATATTCTCCTACGACCATCAAATAATTCACTTCACACATACCAAAAATTGTATGCAAGAAATAAGAATGGGGTATAAAAAATGATGGACCCAATTGATTATATTAAATACTATGGAAAAGTTTCAACAAAGTTTAATGTCCTAAATGTGGAATTAGTAGATATTTGAATTGTGAAAATAACAAATAAGATGCTTTACAATGTTCTTCATCATATCCCCACAGTTCCACATTTCAAATGATAATTTAGATGAAAAAACATAACACAATTAATGTATTATCATATATGGAAAGGAAGTGAAGATGGTGTTATATGAACACCTAGAGATAATTCTGCATTTAGGGACATCAATGAAAGATGACCTATTTTTAAAAAAGAACCTTGTATTGTTAGACTTTCAATGGAAATTAATGGTCTCATTCAATGAAAGATGACCTATTTTTAAAAAAGGACTTTGTACGGTTAGACTTTCAATGGAAATTAATGGTCTCATTCAATTTGGAGAGATCAAATCCATTTACTCAATTTGGTCGGGTTTTGCTATAAACAATAACTTTCCTTCTTGGATGTTAACAAAGAGGGAGCATGTAATGTTGGTATTAATGGCTTCAAATATTGATTTTTATGAATGTTTACAACCCAACACATCAATTCTTTTTTTTTTTAATACATATTTTATATGTACAAAGAATTAATTACTTGTATTTTCAAATAACTAGGTAAGCACTAATTTATATTCATTGATGTATTTTTTTAACCTTTTTATTAATGAACTTTCATACTTATGGGTCAACATCACTATGTACAACATCCTCAAACCATTAGGATAAAAATGATTTCAATTCCATGGAATACTTACATGGACAATTCACAATGCATCAAGGCTAACACGTTTTTATGGAATGTAAATTGCAATGTAACTCTATATATCATCATTACTTCATATACTTTTTGAATATTTTGGTATTCTATTAACATTATTTTATGTTTTACAAGTCTTCAAACAAAAGAAAAATATGCATGTTTAGAATGTGGTCTTAGGGCAATATTTAGATGTTCAAGAAGTTTAGAAAAGAGGTGTATGATGAGTATAGATATTTTATTTCTAGAAACCATGGGTATTGAATTACAAAAAATAAATATATTCAATACACTGAAAAAGGATGGAAAAACCATGAAAAATAACACCTCAACTATATCAAAAAAAAAAAAACATTTGAAAATAATTGTGGTAAGAAAATGGTTTTAGTTACATCCATATTTGTTACTTGTTCTAGTTTTTTTATTTATTTATTTTCTATTTATTCAAATAAAAAATTATTTCCATTTATGTTTCTCAAAGGTTGTGATAGTGGGTCTCCATGAGGTATGAAATGATACTTTTTCTAATTCAATTGTTTCCCTTACTATGAGTGCTTACAAGTAGCTCATTTGATGCACAATGCATATACGAAAAAATGTCACAAATTGCTTATGGAAAATTTTAGTTGGGAGGAATCTTCAAAGACGTTATTGCAAAGGTTATTAGCAATGCCAAGGAAGCCAAGGTAGCAACACTTGACTAATTTTTGTAGCGATGGACAATCAACCAATATTCCATGTTAAATAAGATAACGAGACAGAGATGTTGTAAAGAAGGTTATACATAAAAATAAAGTTCTCACTAGTTTTTCTTTGAACATTAATAATATATTAACAAAGAAATGTGATTTTGGTGGGTAAAAAACTCATGATTGATGCACTTTTATTCATGTTTGACATTTTCTAATATTTATCATCTTATGAGATATGCATTATTTTTTAGTAATAGATGTTTGTTTCTAATCAAAACTGAGCAATAACACTTCCTTGTTATAGTATGTTCTGCCTCTAGCTCTTCCAAACAACTTTGATTATAACATATGGAAAATTATATATGACCTTAACTAGCACATGAGGTAGGTAATTTATAATTTAAATTTCACTTATAGAACTTTCTAACATTTGATTTACTTGCAACATATAATTTTATGTTGACATGTGATTTCTTTGCACTTTAAGGTGGTTGTCATCTAAAAAATATATATATAAAGAGATATATCAAATATTGGAAGAGAGAAATTCCCTATCTAATGTGTGAAATCAAAAAAACATATACCTTTAATCTTTTCTGATGCACAAAAATATTAATTCTTAGAAACACTTAGTCAAGGAGATTGAAATATATTGACATATACATACAAGATCAATGGGGTTGGTCCAGGCACTTGAAGGCATTGGAGGCTTTTGTTTGACAGTGATAACGTTTAGAGGGCTCAAAGGTTGAAGGCTATATGGTATAGTAGAAAATGCGTGTTTTAGTGAGCATTTACCATAAGTAATGGGGTAATATTAAAAGCCTCTCTTTTGGAATGTCAATTCCACCAACAAATTTGAAGAGAAGGTATCAATGGGGAAAAATGAAAGCTATTAGCATTTATTTTAATTAGTATTTTCGTACATATTTTTAAGCTTGGTTGATACCTAAATATATCATTCTTTATTCATCTAGGTGGTGAAGAATGGGATGCAATGCATTTATACATTGAAAACAATCTTAACTAAATTAATGTATGGATAAAATGATGTAATTAAGTTTATTGTAATTTATCCTAGAGTGGGGTGGCATAGTTGATTAGAACAACTTATGTAGATGATAATGTGGACAATGATACAAATTTTTAACATGGAAGAAAATTAAAATAGTTTTTGGTGAAAAAGATATAAAGGTAAGCACTTACCATTGAATTTTAGTTTTCAATTCACATTTTTGTTATTTCATTTTATCCCTCAAATCATCCCATACATATGTTTATCAATTAATAGCATGTTGACTATGCAAGTGAAATATCACAAAGTTGTGTGGCGTAATGGTAGAAAATACCATACTAAACAGTGGGGTGATAAGAAGAAAAGTTGTGATAGTGTGATGACTATAATTTCTAGGGTTATTAATATTTCTCACAAAGGTGACTGACAACCAATCACATTGGATTTGAGATACTATGGATATTTGGAAAATCTATTGGATATAGAATTGAAATCCTTCAATTTGGTTCTCTTTAATGTTAGGTGATGAAAGGACTATTATTGATCATAATGATGGATTTTAGGTGTGAGTTAAGTGCAAAGACCTATGCCATTTCAAGTCATTATGAGCAAAATATTTTATTCACAAGTGTTAGGTTGAATAGGTTGGTCATTTAATGTTATATTTGATCCAAGAGAAAGTCCTATAAAGTATTTTCCAAAAGAAAATTTTCATGAATTTGAAAAAAATGTAGGTGAGCAAGAAGAGGTGTCTAATCAAGAGGTCTATGAACTTAACCAACGAGTTATTCACATCCTATGCATCAAGATGATGATGATGATTATTGTTTGGTAATTTAATTGAGCTTAAATTACTGCATAAATTATCGACCAAGGCTTGTAAATAGATGAATTGTATGTGTGCCAATTGTGCTAAGATTCTTTATTATGTGAGTAAATTTTCAAATTAAAATGTTTTCATGCACATGTTTTATCTAAGAAATTGTCACTCTTATAAAATAGCACACTGACAAAAATAAAGCTAAATTTAAATGCATATGTGAATCGCAAAATCAAATCCAAATTTTCTTTACGCTTGCCAAAAAGAAAGCTAATCTAACATTGCAGAAATAAATATCACACCAAAAAAATTAGATCTACTTCTCATTGACAGAAATGAAACTAATATTAAGTACAAAAATAAAATATAACATTGGAAAATCTAAATCATGCTGATAAAGCCTGAAAGAAATTATACTTCTAATTTCAATTCGAAATTAAATGATTCTATTCTTCAAAATTTACATGTGCATAATAGATCCTCTTTTTGGTTTATTTTCTCCATCCTTCACACGACGAAATGATTAGAACTATGAAAGAAATCTTTAGCAAACTCTATTACAAACTTTGTTCTCACTGTCATAAACATTCACTAGAAATAAAAAATGACAGATTAGCTAATGTAATCTAATGCTATAGAACTAAAATTCAAAACTGAAATATTAACTAAAAATAAAATAAGACCTTACAACTCCCAAGGGGGCCTCCTGTGAGTTGTAGGTATGCATCGATCAATAGAGATTAAACATGTATTAATACACAACACACAAAAGAATATCAAGCTCGATTTTATAAATGAAGAGAGTATTTCAACATAATAACAAGTTTGTGTTCATCATGCTAAGAGGCAAGTTTTACAACCTCCTTCAATAGACTATTTGGAGATTTCTAAGCCTATCCTACTCGACAGGAATTCCAAAAATAACATAAGATAATATGGAATAATGATTCTTCATGAATTTCTATCGAAGAAGCAAATCGTGAGGCAAAATATTAGCTTCATCCTTATCATTGATCTCCTCACTCGCCTTATTCATCTTTAGCTCCTTTTCCGCTGGGTTGACTTCCATGTTGACCTGCTCATACAACATCCTTATCATTTTGTTGGATCATGGAGATAGGTGGATATCGTTATGCCAATTTTCAGCTACCTGTCCATACATTTCATTCATCAACTAGTATTTTGGAACCTACAAATTCTTCAAGTAAGTTGTAGAATCGATCATTAGCTGCAACATTGATGCAATCCAGTAGCTTATGCAAATATTAAATCAAATAATAAGGAAACAATGAAACTATGAATAAAAGATGATTAGTTACCTTATTTTGCCAATAACCTTGCAAGCTAACACCTTATTGAGATTATCACGGTAAAAAAGGAAGAATGTGGAGTGAGTGGAGTTTAGGGAATGTGTCAAAAAGGAACAATTTTGGTCTTCAACATTCCCCCACACAGAAGATATTGCATGTCCTCATGCAATTTTTTTTTTTAAATTTTGTGACCCACTCTGTCACTGAGCTACATCTAAGGCTTGAGCAAGAACATCTAAATTAGTATTCTCTATTTTTATGGTTATGGTTATGGTTGCCATCCCGAGTTTCTTCATTAAAATCCTGCATTGCAAACCCATGATTTTACTTTTGAGGAGTTTATTTTAGCCTTTAAGTTATTGTTTTTCTTGTACTAGTAGCAAAGATGTAATATAATATTAACATTTTG
Source organism: Pinus taeda (assembly GCA_000404065.3). NCBI lineage: Eukaryota > Viridiplantae > Streptophyta > Pinopsida > Pinales > Pinaceae > Pinus > Pinus taeda. The sequence continues at coordinate 79,338 of APFE030390661.1, read as the reverse complement.
AGTCCTTTGGATGGCATTTTGTACCTTCATTGCTTCATGTTCTTGCTTCAGAAACTTGTCTAACACTTCTAGTTCATAAATTTCCTATTTAAGAACATTTTCAATTATTGATTCTTCTGGAGGGCTAAAATGAACTTCTTAACTCAGAATCTCTTCTTGATTCGAGGATAAATCAACAATTTTTCCTTGTGTTTTTTGTTCAAGAGATTCTATATAGTCATATATTTCTTGTTGAATAGGGTAAATGTCTAGGGTATTTCTTGTTGGACTTGCAATTGGTGATGGTATTTTCTCTACTTCTTCTTCTTCTTCTAAATCAACAAAACCTTGAGATTGTTTAATGGCCGATTTCATAATCCGTGCACTTCTTCTTGATGGTTTTTCAACAATGAGAGCTCACTTTCTCTTGCTACTTTTGTTTTGCTCTGTTCCTTCCTTTGATGGACCTTCGTGTGTACTGATAGATTTCTTCTTTCTAAGAATATATAGAACACTTTCAAGAGGGGTTTCATCATCATAATCTTTATGTGCGTGCTCATCTTGTGGAATTTCATGTGCAGGTATTTCGTTTTGAAGTTTAGGGTTTGAGGGAAGTTTCCGGTGACTTCTTCTTATCTTAGAACTGGACTCATCTTGCTCGGCTTCCTTAAAATGATTTCGAACTAGAAAACCCTCCCAATTATCCCCTTTAATCCTCAAGTGGGCTTCAATTAAATTTTTTACTAACCAGTGATTATATAAATCACTGTCAATAGACTGTATTTTTCTTTGGATATTAGCGATCATTTTTATTAAACTACAAAGTAGGAAATATGGCAAGTTGATTTTGTTTCCATCAATAAAATGTATCATTAGCCGAGCATGATAAAAGAACATATTTCCAAACCTACCCTCACATATGAACTTCTAAATTATTAACAACAAATTTCTCCATTTACTTTATAAAGTTGTTACTGTAATTCCCTTCTTAAAAATGAGATTGCCATACCTGGATATTTCAAGAACATTTCCCAATCTTTCTCTTTAATCTTCCGGTATTTGAACCAAATTTACCTGTTTCTTGGCAATCCTGTAGCTTCTGCCATGAATGACTATGTCATGACCAACCTGATATCGCCAATTTCTGCTTCTATCCCATCATAGGCCCAAGCAAACAACTTTGTAACCTCCTTATCATGCCCATAAAAATTTTCAAAGAAATGTAACCATCGTTCTTGCTGCAATTGCTTCTTCAGCTATGGATAGGCTTCAAGAAAATTGGTTCCATTCGGCTCAAAATGCACAATAACTCCCATGGTGAGGAAGCTTCAATTCCTAATTTCCATTTTTGACAGGATTATGAAGTGTAGCAAGGACGGGAACAGAATTTAGGTAGAAATTGAGGTGTTTTTGGCAAAGAAGAATGAAACAAAGCTGAAGAAACTGAGATAGTGTATGGGAGAAATGGGATGTTATACGGATAAAGGTGAATGAATTTAAACAATAACAATGTTTTAATGTCATTCATATCTTGTGACAATTATCAAAAATTCATGCATTGAATGGAAAAAACCAATATTATGTCAAAAACAAAGGTAATAATTACATAATATGGTGGAGGCAATGATTATAATCATATACTTATATCATAACTCAATGCTTGTCATTTATTATTTAACTAATATTTACATACCTGTCATTCTACCTTACTAATTTTCTCTTTTTGTAGGTTGCTCAGGTTTCTTTAGCTGTGATCTCCATTTAGGTTGCTTTGGCCATGATCTTCATTTGCTTTGGCTGTAATCTGTCAAGTTAGCTTCGGAATTTCATGAGAGCTGCAAATTATTGGAAATTCTGTAGTTGTCTTATTTATGCAAAGAGGAATGAAAGAAATGGGACAAGAATAGGGAAATTAAAAGAAAATCTAAGGTGCCAAGAATTCTTGTTTTTCAACTTAGATTTTCTATATAAACATGCCAACAGTGTTTGTTTTCATGTTTATACAATTATTTAATTATTTATTTATTTTTCTTGAAAAATAAAGTAGAAGGCTGAGTTGGAGAGGAAGAAGAATCTTCCTTAACCAACTTCAAATCAAGATTATCTTGAAGATTTCTTATAAACTCTTCATTTGTTAATGGTTTATGATATATTCGTAATTTATGACCATTTACAAGGAAAGTTACTTTTTCTTCATCAATGGGTTTAATTCTGACTGCTCCATGATCAGAGACAGTTTCAATTTCATAAAGTCCAAGCCAATGAGTTGAAATTTTCCTTGAAAACCTTTAAATTTAGAATAAAAAAGCAATGCCCAATCACCCAGTTGGAACTTCCTATATTTGATAAACTTATCATGCCATATGGATCTTTGTTGTTGAACTATGTTGAATCTGTGAATAACATGTCGTATCTCATCAAGTTCATTCAATTGCTCCATTCTTTGTTTTTGGGCTTCTAATAGATCAAGACCCTATTTGACTGTTGTTTTAAAGGTCTTCATTTGGAACTCAATAGGAAACATGACTTGTTTCCCATAAACTAGTTCATAAGCAGTATGTCCCGTTGTGTTTCTCCATGTGGTGCGATATGCCCATAAAGCTTCTGGAAGCTTTTCTACCCAATCTCTTCTATGCAAATGTACATTCTTGGTAAGAATGCTTCAAGTACTTTATTAGTAGCTTCAACTTGTCTGTTTGCTTGTGGATGATATGGAGTGTATTTCCAATGTTTGATGTTGTATTCCTCCATTATTTTTTTGCACCAACTTGGATGTAAATCGAGTACCTTGATCTATTACAATTTCCCTTGGGACACCAAAACGAGTGAAAATATCCTCATAAATAAATGAAACTACAACATTTTCAGTAGCAAAAGGAAGTGCTTTAGCTTCTACCCATTTTGTGGCATAATTTATACAAACAAGAATGTAACTTTTTTTCCTTGGTGGATTGATTGGACCAAAAAATCCAGAGCCCACTTTTCAAAGGGTTCAATAAGTACCTGAGGTTGTAGAGGCATCTCATATGAAGGAATATGCTTTCCCATTCCTTGGAAACTATCACATCTCTTAACATATTCTTTGGCATCTTTAAAAAGAGAAGGCCAATAATATCCTAAGAGAAGGATTTTATATGTAGTCCTTTTTAAGCAAAGTGTCCTTCACATGGTTCATCGTGACAAGCCTATAATATTTATGGTACTTCATCTTCTCTAACACATTTTCGAATGATTAAATCAAGGCTCTGTTTTGTACATTTTTCCATTTATCCATGAATAAGATGCACTGGTTTGAATAACTTTCATTTTCTCCCATGGAGACAATTGTGATGGTAACTTTCCTGTGGCCAAATAGTTAGCAATATTTGCAAACCTGGGAGATTTAATGGATACCACAAAAATATAATCATCAGGAAAATTATATATTACAAGAACATCCTTATTACCATTTTAGATTCTAGATATAAAATAAAAAATTGTGTTCTCCTTTCCAGGCCTATCCAAAATAATAATATTGAATTCTTGTAATCACAATAACCATCTTATAAGTTTGCCATTAGTAATTGATTCATTCATTAAATATCTAATTACAGAGCGATCTGTGTGAACAAAAGTTTCATAACCAGTGATATAGTGTCAAAATTTATTAATGGCATGTACAACAACTAAAGATTCATTGCCTGTTACAATATAATTTAACTCTGTAGGAGCAAACTTTTACTTGTGTAATAAATGGCATAAGGAGTCAGATCTTTCTATCCCATTACAACTCCTAAAGTTGTATATGAAGAATCAGTTGAAATGTGAAAAGGAATACTCCAATTTGTCCCTCTTAAGATGGTTTCTTTAGAAATATTTTCTTTCAATGTTTCAAAAGCTTTTTGGCAATCAGAATTGCAAATGAATTCACAATATTTTGTAAGTAATTTGAAAAGTGTCGAGGCTATCTTTGTGAAGTTTTTTATGAATATTCTGTAATAACTAGTAAAACCAAGAAAGCTTCTAACATCTCTTTGACAAACATGAACTGATAATTTGGAAATAACTTCTACTTTAGATGAATCCACTTTAATTCCATCACCCGAAATATGGTGGCCTAAAAAAATTCCCTTAGTGAACAACATAAAACATCATGGATTAATGAGAGATTTGTTTCTTTATATCTAATGAGAATTTTTTCTAAATTTTCAAGAGCTTCCTCAAAATAATTACCATAGACAGTAAAATCATCCATGTAAACTTCCACACAATCATGAATTAGATCAGAAAAAATGCCTAGAACTGTCCTTTAAAATGTTGCAAGTGCATTACATAATCCAAATGGAAGTACCCAGCAAGCATAGGTTCCCCATGGACGTAAAAGTTGTTTTGTCTTGATCTTCCAGAGCTACTTGGATTTGGTTATATCCACTAAAACCATTCAAGAATGAAAAATACTTTTTCGCTGCCAATGTATCAAGGACTTGATCTATAAAGGGAAGCGGAAAATGATCTTTCCAGGTAGCTTTATTCAATTCCCTATAATTGACGCATACTCTCCATTTTCAATTTTTCTTTGGAATAATCACTAATGGTGAGACCCACTGACTATCTAATATTTGGGTAAATGAAATTCACATTCAACAATTTTTGTAACTCCTCTTTAAAAATTTCCCTTAAATTTGGATTCATCCTCCTTTGGGGTTGTCGAATTGGTTTGACATTTTCTTCAATATAGATATGATGCATACAAGTGTTAGTATCAATTCCTTTCATATCAGTGTATTCCCATGTATGAGCAGAGGAATGTTCTTGTAAACATCTTTATCAATTCATTTTTTGGGATTCTTCCAAATTATCATTAATACTCAAAGTTTTCACGTGAAAGATTTCTATTAAAGAATTGCCATTTTTTTCCATAGAATGTAAAGCCATTTGATGTGATGATAGATATTAAATATTGTATTGTTCTTGAAAATTTTGGTCTTTTTCACAATATGAAGAAGAATCATTATTATTCATTAGATTGAAAATTTGATCTTCTTCATCTATTTGCAAAGTAGCAAATATTGGTTGTATATCAAAATCTTCATTATCATCATCTATCCAAACTTCACTTTCTACTTCTATTGTTGTTTTTGAAGGAGGATATAGCGTTGTTAAACAGACATGGACAGCGGGAACAATAGTAAAGATAAAACATGCATTTCTATTTTATTAACAAATTGATATACATTTATAGTACATTTGGTGACTGTTGGGATTCAGATCCCAAGGTCCCTTGGACTGCTTTGTCCATTCGGCTTCCACGCTAACCCTTTAGGATAGGTGTCCAACATTCCCCCCCTTAATCCGAAGGGTTATGTATGAGTCCAAGAAAGAGCTGTAATACAAAATGTGCAATAATGCATGGCAGCACTAGGCTGAATGTGCTCTATGAAATGTTGGTAAAAAAGGGCGGTGGTTTAAGGATAGCCACCAACACTGGAACGTTTAGTGCAGTTCCCGGAACTCTTCCAAACTCGCAAGAAGCTGTAAGTCTTCTGCTAGAGGAAGTGATCCTATTGTTTTAAAGAGGGGAAACCTTCAACCATAAAAGGGAGGCCTCACCCCGCATAAAAGGTAAAACTTCAACCTGTAAAAGGGAAGTCTCAACCTGTGATGGTTTAAGGATGACCAACAACACTAGAATGCTTATGCAATTCCTGGAACTCTTCCAAAACTGGCAAGAAGCTGGAGTCTTCTGCTAGAGGAAGCGTTCTCAATTTTGTTCTCGGAACTCTTCCAAAGTTGGCAAGAAGCTGAAGTCTTCTACTAGAGGAAGTATTCCAGATCGCCTACTGAAGGCATGTTCACGGACATATGTGTCTCTGGCTACAACTCTGAAACTGATGTGGCAGGTTGTGGCTCAGGCTCGCTTGATGTGGCTTTGAAGCTTGTAGATGACCATCATTTCCCCCCCTGTCAGATACAAGTTGAGAAGATGGAGAAAACTCAACTGCAAGGCTGTTCAATATTCTGGAACAAGTTCTGATATGTGTTTGAAATATCTTCTTGGCTGTTGATGCCCATTGCCAAGAAGCGATCCATCCTAGATGAATCTTTTTTCTTGCAGG
>APFE030390661.1:39038-60686 GCA_000404065.3 Pinus taeda | reverse complement strand
CTCAAACTTTCATGGATCAGATCTTCAAATTGCATGGCATGCCTATTTCTATTGTGTCCGACCGGGACCCGATCTTCAACAGCAATTTTTGGTAGGAACTCTTCAGAATCCAAGGCACTCAACTAAAACTCAGTACTTCCTACCATCCGCAAACAGATGGTCAAACTGAAGCCGTCAAAAAATGTCTATAAACCTACCTTAGGCAATTTACTTCAGAAAAACAACACCTTTGGGTACATTGGCTACCTCTGGCAGAATGGTGGTATAACACCAACTATCATGCCACCACCAAAATGACCCCCCATGAAGCAGTATATGGTCAACTCCCGCCTTCACCTACTTCATATCTCAAGGGATGATCAAAAGTCCAAGCAGTGGATCAACTCCTACAACACCGCGCAACTATGCTCACCCATCTTAGAGAGAATCTTCATCAAGCTCAGAACCGCATGAAGCAACAGGTATACCAGCATCGCTCAGAGCGCCACTTTCAAGAAGGGGATCAGGTCTTTTTGCGGCTCTAACCATATAAGCAAACATCACTCAAAGACAAGGGATGTCAGAAACTCTCTCCCAAATTCTACGGACCCTATCAAGTACTTCAACGCATTGGAGAAGTGGCCTACAAGTTGGTCTTGCCACCTACTGCAAAAATCCATCCAGTTTTTCACGTCTCATGCCTCAAGAAAGTGATTGGGAACAATTGAAAAATTTAGACTAGTCTCCCAGAATTGGACGAAGAAGGATCCATCTAGCTTCATCCGGAACATGTCCTCGACACACGAGTCAAGCAACTGCGCGACCGCATGATTAAGGAAGTCCTCGTCAAATGGAAAGACACCTCTCAAGAAGATGCAACTTGGGAGCCAACCACTATTCTGCAACAGTTTCTGCAGCTTCAGCCTTGAGGACAAGGCTAGTCTTAAGGGGGTGGGCATGTTAGGGTCCCACCCTAACCCCCTTATCTAAGTAATGGGACCACGCCATAGTCAAGAGTCAATAAAGCCCATATTAATAATTGTAAGTGGTTAATCCGAAATTAATAACGGAACCACAGTTAGTTGCAAATGGGTCGTAGTATTAGATAGATGGTATTAGTAATACACGGTATTGGCCCCGTGGTATTGCACGTAGGAGTCATATATAAAGGATAGAAACTCCCTACGAGGAGCATGGTGTCTTATTTTGTAATCGAGCTCTGCTCTGTTGGAGGTTGCCCCCTCGAAAGGCAAGTGAACATTACTCTCTGAATAATAAATTCATTGCTATTCTGTGTTCTGGGTATCTTTTCTTCGCATATTCTGTATTCTGGGTCTCTTTTCTTCGCATATTCTGTATTTGGGTATCATTTGCAGGTTAAGAGCATAACAATCTCCTAGGGTTAGGTTTTGGATTTTTAGGGTTTTCCATTATTTCTCAATAATAAATAGGTCTTTGAAGCTCATTGTAACACAGTTCAGAGGCATGTAGCCGCCACATCTCTTCTCAGAGGTAAGCTACCATCGTCCGAGCTAGTCTTATTTCCATTCTATTTGGAAGCATATTTCAATGTTTAATATTAATGAAAGGAAGTGTTATTTCTATTGCATCTTTGTATTTATGGTTATAGCTATGGTTGCTTTCCTATTTAAATACAGATCAACATTCATTTACGCTTGATCAACAACTCTTTTGTTGCAAACCTCTACCCTTTCAATCTTCAATATTTTATTGCCTCCGTCATAATTTGCATCTTACAATGTGACATGATGGTCATCGAAAGTAATGACCTCTTCAACAATTTTCTCCATCATTTTTTATTATCTTGCAAACAATACTAACTCAATCAGGTAGTATAGTGTTATCAACTTCCTTGTTCATGGTCTCTCCAAGGCTCCCTGTTTTAGGCGAACGCTTTGATCTAGTTGATTCAGTTGTGTGCGCTCTTTTTGGAGTTACTCTATGAAGAGGCTATTTGCCATCCTCATTGTATGATATCCCATCACCTACCATTTTTTCGCTTGTAGTATTTATTTTACTTTTTTGGTTGGTAGATGAAGTCATACCAACATTGTGGCTGCAAGATTAAGATTGTTTTGTAGGATTTGTGCCTCTTTGCTTGTATCTCCCTCTCGTGTCGATGATCTCTTTTTCAGTGATCTCTTCAGCACCTACTAGCATGTTTTGATGTTTTGTTGATACACTGTGACTTTCCTCCCTCAGCTATCTAGTTCTTGGAAACAAGTTCTTGTACCTGATAATATATAGGTGTTCCATGAAAAATTTTCCCCTATCAAAGCCTTCAATAGCTTCAACTTCACCTAATTTAAAATCATCTAAATACTTTTCAAGATCATTAGCATGAGCCATATTCTTCATATCGACTTTTCCAACAGTAAAAAAATAAATAAATAAATAAATTAAATTAAATAAATAATAATAATAAAATTAAATAAATTAATAAATAAATAATAAAAATTAAAATTAAAAATAATAATTAAATAATAATAAATAAAAATAAATAACATAACATAAATAAATAATAATAATTAAATAAAAAATAATAAAAAAAATATAAAACTAAAAAAATAAAGAAAATTAATAAATAAATAAATAATTGTTTGTTCAAATGTAAGTAGCCAACGACGGTATATACCTATCTAGAACAAACTTCAACAATAGAAATGACATATCTTCAAAACCACAGGTTCGAATAACTGTATTTCTTTTTCTTTCCTCAGGTTCCCCTTTCTAGATAGGAAAACCTCAGCCTCTGCAAATATTCAAGGAGGCTCTTGTCTAGTTACCATGCAATAGACTTTTTTTTTTCTCAGTAAAAACTAAATCTATTAATAGAACGTATGGTACAAAGCGAGGTTACAAACAAGAGAAGCAAGAACAAAGGCAACCGGAAAGGATTGGTAGTCCACCTCAGCTCCTAAAAGAGAAAGAGTAGAGATCAGTGCTGAGCAAGAAGAAACAAGATGAACAAAAGAGCAGGATATGAACAGAGGATTCTACCCAACATGTGAAAAATCCACTATTCTACATTTTTTCCCTTTCTTTTTACCAACTTTGACCCACTCAAGAGGACTTTGCTGAGCTGGCATGATTTGCAAACTGAGATGAGCTGATGGAGAGGTCTCCTTGTCTGAGTCCGAGGTGGAGGATTCATCGATCCTTTTCTGTGAGGCTGGTATGACGGACGAATCCACTGGACCTGCCGGGGACGGATCTGGTTCCGACGCTGCTGCCACACCTTCCTTATTCTCTTCCTCTTCATCGGAGGTGAAGTCAAAATCGTCCATGGGAGGAGGATCATGAGGCATCCAGCTTTTGGATTTCTGCTTAGTATTGGCTTTCTTCTTTTGGGCTGGCATCGTGGGACAAGAGCTCTGAAGGTGACCTCTATGATGGCAGTTGCGGCAACGAAAGGCTGTATTCTCGTAATCCAAGGTTTGGGTCCAACGAAAATCTCCAATTTTGAGATTGATCTGGTCCGGGAGTCCTTTGCTTATGTTTATTTCTGCACAAATCCTGGTAAAAGTGTATAAGCCCTTTTCCCCTCTAGAGATGTCTGTGTCTAAAAGGCGGCCTAGAGAGTTGCCAATCCCTTGGAATACTGCAAAGTGCCAAAGATTCGCTGGGAGGTTTGGAAGTCTGACCCAGATGGGGAGTTTGGTGATAACTGCTGTAGAGGGATCGAAATCTGGGAACAAGGTGTGAGGAATAAGCCAGCTGCTCCCCAGAACCATGGGCCACCAGTTAAGGCTTTTTGATAGTCCTCATCGAAGGCAAACACTACGATGAAAAATCCCTTTGAGCATAGCAGAACCTTGCAGTTGTTGGTCCAGCTAGAGTGGATCCATTGGTAGAGGTCTGCTGTGCGTGGCCATAGCCCATTAAACCTGCAGATAATGCCATTTTCCGCAAAATGCTGGGTTTGCTCATCCAGCGAAGGATGCATTATTTCTATGGAGGGGGTTTCCTCCAGTTTATCCACCAGAAAAGGCTTGGGAGCTTGAGCATGTGGAGATGTTCTCTTAGGCAGCTTCGCATGGACAGCGTCCTTGTAAGAAAATGCCTCAGCTGAGGATGATTGTCCTGCAGCGCCCCCTCTTAGACGAAGGGTAAGAGCAACGGAGGTATTTCTCCTAATGCTGTAAAAAGACAGAGGGAAAAGATTTTTGAGTTGTTTACCTTCGTGGAGAAGTCGCTGTGCTGCAGAGGGAATCCCCAGCTTGATTTCCAGAGCCTGCTTGAGGTCTTACACTTGATCCGACGCTCTCACCCATTGAAGCAGGGTTTTGCCAGAAATAAGCTTGATCAAGATCTGGAATGAAGCAGAGAGACCTAAATTCTGCTTGCCTCTGCAAATCTTAGACAACAGTCGCCTGGAGCTTTGCAGGGTCTTCTTTTCCTGTGTATGCCGCAGGGGATAAAGAGAGGAGGCAGGAGTCCTAGGGACGTCAGATCTGACTTTGCGATCCGCCCACAAGAGCATCCACACGCAGTTTGGGGGGGGATAAAGAAGAAGTAAACAAAAGGGAGCAGCCTTCCAGGGTGAAGAAATTATTTCCAAGAGCTACCGCTTGGAGAAAACTGAATGCATGTTCTGCAGGTTCGCTCTTGACGAGGGCGTCACCAATCCGATGGGGGTAGCTGTGGCCGAATGCAGCTACAGATGGCTGAGAGCCGGTGTCCCCAAAGTCCTGAGCAGAGAGGCGCGGGAGGCAGGGAGCTATCGAAAGAACCTTGAAGACAGTCGAAGCCGCGGAGAGGTTGTAGATCTGCAATTTTTGCCTGAAGCTTGCAACGCCATCATCGATGGGGCCGTGCCGTGCCCAGACGGTGGCCAGAGGAGAGGAGGGAGCGTTTGAACAACTAGGGGTCATTTTCGTTCCGCCGCTTTTCTTAATGGCCAGACCATTGCTCTTTAGAATTTTTGCACCAGTAACAACTGTAGCAATAGCCATTCCCAAAGCTGACATCTCCACTTCATCATGTGGCTGCAGATATCTCTTCGCAAGATTTCCGTAGAAGAACAGGGGCTTCATAGTGTTGGAGACTGGAATCCTATTCTTCTTGTTCTTATTAACGACATCCACCGTCAATTTCTCTACACCTACGTTTACTTCCTCCACCCCGGGGTGGGCTTGCTCCTGATCCTGAACCTCGGCCTGCGCCTGCACCTGCATCTTCTCTTCGTCTCTGCTCCTGATGCTATATCACAAAAAACCATGCAATAGACTTGCCTTACAAGCACATCTTGAATTAAACAAAAATTTAAATAAGCTTTATGCTTCTACAATATAGGATGCCAAAATTGCATTGGTTCCTCGCCAAAATTGAATTTAGGATTACAAGGTAAACCATCAAACACATGCCTTGACATGAGGGTTGTTATCAGATACATCGTCATAAAGAATCTATTGTTCTTGGATAACTTATCTAACTGAACAACTAATTCATTGGAATTGATATCATCCCAATCAAAAATATTATTATTTTTGTATGTGTCGTAAAGCACATAGAAAATGCGTTTTGAAACATTTATTGTACTTTCTTGGCCCATTATGCGGGCAAGGAGCCAATAGAAATCCCTAAATGGTTGCATAAACAAAGAAATATCCAGCAAAGAAAGATCATAATGAACCTCAAAAGTTGGAAAAATGAATTCTTGCACAATGTTAATCTCACCTGCTTATGGCTTCAGGAAGTTATTCGCATTAGATAATTCTAAACGCTTGTTCGGTTCTGGTAACTTGAGTAACCATCTAAATGCCTTGGGATTCAGAGGAACTGTCGTCGTTCCTAGCTTAATTGTTCTTGTTCTTGAATCAAAATAATTTGCCCGGAGATAAACAATTTATTTAAAATCAAAGACCTTTAGAACAAACCCATCTTTCACTAATATGGTACTCGAAATCTTGCTGCTTGTTTTCTCTTCTATTGATAGATTCAGATTCATATGTCACTGATACATTGTCGACCAGTCAAAGTTATCATCGACATTAACAAGTGAGTTAACTGTATCACTGCAAATAACCTCTTTCCTTCGTATGCTACCCATTTTCGCTTTGTAGTAAAAAATACTTTGTCAGTGAATAATGTTTTCAAATTTCGCTTAACTTTACAATTCTCTATTCTCTTCACAATCACTAGCTATTACTATTACTCGTGTGAAAATTGTTACACGTGACATTCTAAATAAATAGCAATTAAAGATACCAAAACTAACGTTTACAAAAAGTAATGGAAAAAAATTATGTAATTACAAAAGCATCTTGTCCATTTACTCTACACTTTGCTCCTACTTCAAGATCATTGTTATACGTGTCATAAGAATCAAAAGATTACAATATTAAATAATAGGCATTGCCTACTGAGGCGACAAATTTTCCCGCGTGACAAAAAGTCGCTAGAATCCGACATTTTTTTCAACAAAAGTCTGGAAGTACGAATGTTTGAATCATGTTTTTGATAGTGGAAATGGATTCAACATCATCAAAAAGCCGAGTGACACCCCAAATCTTGAAGGTTAACAGGTGTAACCTAGAGTTACAAAAAAAAAAAAATGTCAAATTTTATAAAGAACATGCCCGAATTTCCATTGCTTTTTCAAAGAAATTTGAAGTCTTGTTAGACTATGGTTGTGATCATGGCAGTTAGCTTAAAACTATCAATAATAATTATAAATAGTAAATTTTGCAAGGGTATTAGCAAATAAACATTATGTGGAGACGTGTTTGTCTACCTTCTATGACAAATCAACTTGGCAGCTGCTCCCTGCCACTATGTGAAACCGAACCGAATTTGATTTACAAATGACTTGACACGCGATTTTGAACATTACGGTGTAAAGCTATCTTTCAAGACACATTTGAGCCAGCTAGACAAAGTCGCATATATTCCCCTGCACATTCCTTCTGCATACATATCTCCCCCACAACTCAACACATAGTTTCAATGTAATGGGGACTTTATTCTGCAAATACGGATTTAATTCTAAACTCTTCCATTTAATTTTTTTATAGATTTACCTTTGCGAAAGAGCAGTAGTATACATCTATGAATCAAATACCTACATGAAGGCTATAAAAATTTAGTTGTGTGAAAGAGCAATTATATAGAGTTGTGAATCTGTGTGGAATGAAAGATGTGCGCTGACGAGGTGCGGAGGGTACCTTATTTCAATGGATCATCTTGAAAATTGGTCCCCACTACTATGTAAAATCGAACCAAATTTAATTTATGAATGATTTGACACATGGATTTGAACATTACAACACAAGGCTAATTGTTAAGACGCGTTCAAGCTAGATGGAAGGAGTTGCATATATTTCCCCACACATTCCTTTTGCATGCCTATCTCCCACACAACTTGACACGCGGTTTCAATCCAATGGGGACCTTATTCTGCATAGATGGATTTAATTTTAAACTCTCTCTCTCTTTTTTTAACTTTTACAGATTTAGTTGTGTGGAAGAGAAATTGCATACAACTATGAATCTAATGCCTATGTTAAGGCTATAAAAATTTAGTTGTGCTAAAGATCAATTGCATGGAGTTGTGAACCTATGCGAAATGAAAGGTGTGTGCAGGATGGGGTGCAGAGGGTACCTTATTCCGTAGATGCAAAATTAATTTAATTACTAGAAACAAAAAATTTAATTTGTAATGTAATAGGTACAACTAGAAAGATCGATTTGTAAACTAGATAAATGACAAATATGTTGTGGATTAAATGCTTATTATTATCATGCAATATTAGACTAAGTGTTTTTTAATGCATGCAAACAAGTAGTGTTCTGTGGGTGAACAGATGTGCGCAACATGGATGGGAAATGTTGCTACACTGTGTGCATCAATACATTGAATAAAGACATGCACACATGCATACTCGGTAAATTGAATGTTTAAAGGATAAATATTTATCCACAACAATGTTTTTTGTTAATAAGAGGACAAACATCAGAACAATAAAAAATCGGAATGGCAACTTTACCTTCAATATAAATATTTTGTTACATGTTTCAAATTCAAAACAATAGTAGATAGTGATTTTAGGGAAACGAATCAACAAGCATTTGAAATCGCTACTATAGTGAGGGAAAACGCCATTTAACATTTTAATTCATTTGAAAAAAAAAAAACCAACGACCTCGAGAAAACTGCATAAGTCAAGGAACATAAACTAACTCTATGTGCCTCTGCATACATTATGCTAATTAATTAGCCATCATTTAAAATGTATCCAAACCCCACATAAGTACTTTCATTATAAGCTCCACACAAGGAAACACTCCTATCAGTATTATGTTTACAGATTTGTTAAAAAACCTAATGTTTCCAGTATTTAAATGTTAACCTCTAATAACATCCTTTTGCTATGTAATTCAATAATATTGAATGCATATGCACATACAAAACATTGCAATAAAAAAGTTTATGTTCCTTGCTCTGCACACCTGTTCTCTCGTAGTTGTTACTATTACCCCTGTCAAAATTGTTACACACGACACACTCAATAATTAGCAATCGAACATACCAAAGCTAACCACCATCGTGTGCATTTACTCCACACTTTGCCACTACTTTAATATCAATGTTATAAATGTCGTAAGAAACAAGAATTTACCATATAAAATCAGTTTGAACTACTTTTGATCATGACAATCAACTAAGTACTACCAATAATAAATGTGAATAGAAAATTGTCAAAGGTGAACCAATTTAGAATTTGAGAGTATCGTAGAGCTCTTATATTTCTGCACTACTGCTACAAACCATGAATTAATAGAGATGTCATTGAGACACTATTGAAGTCGAGGATGTGATTTTATGCCACCTCAGCTTTGGAGATAACAATTTATGTAAGGCAATATAAGCTTGCACAATGCTCCAAGATTTTAAACGCAATTTGCAACGAGAAAATGTTACACGACCCGCTATTTGAAATACATAGTCGATTAGAAAAGGCTCCTACCGATATGAGAAAATATCTTCTTTCCTTTCTCCACTAACGATTTCAAATGCTTGTCGACTCATTTCCCTATAAATCACCACTTGTTACGTTTTTGCATCCGACAAATGTCACGAAATCTTTGTATAAGACATAAAACTTGCATCTAGATCTTTTTATCGTCCTAATGTTTATCCTAGGATTAGTTTTTAATTCATAAATGTAAGAAGCAAGAATGTGTGTGGGAAATAAATTTTCCGACAAGAAATTTATGTGCAAGATCATAACATTACGAATGAAATATACTGCAAAGAGAAAATGTTACACATTATGTTATTTGGAAAACATAATCAAGAAGAAATTAGTTATTTGTATCACTGCAAATAGTGTGTTCTCCTCACTATACTAGCTATTTCAAATACTTACAAACTTGTTTCCCTAGAAATGACCACCTGCTACTATTTCGCGTCTGGAACACGTTACAGAGATAAAGCTTCCATCTTGATTTTTTATCATCCTGATGTTTGTCCTCTGACTAATATAAAACACCGTTATGGGTAAATACCAGTCCTCGCAACATTCAATTCACTAACTATGCACCTGTGCACATCTTCAGTCAATGTATCAACGTGTAGACGGAAAGAGAAAAGTGCACACGCATTAAAATATCAAATCTAAAAGCATGATTTTCAAAGCATTAAAATGTTAATATTAATGTATATTTTCAAAATTAACATAGATGCATATATACGGGACTGCAGAGGAAATCCATTATGCAAAGGGAGCTCTCAAGCTTTCATTGTGCGAACCTTCGCACTCCCCACAATCTATTAATAATAAAATAACCACTTGTCTTGTGTCAGACTACAAAGGAAGATTTCAAGCTTTACTTTTGCGGACCTCCACACTTCACACAATCTATTGATAAAAAAAAAATGAAGTGCGCCTAATTACACAAAGATAACCATAATAATAAATTGGGCAGGTCAAATTCCAGGTGTACTAACTCCAAAAGAATTAAAATCCATTACAATTAAAAGATCCTTCCACACATCCTTCATTTTGCACATATTCACAACTCTATGCAATTGCTCTTCTACACAGCTAGATCTGTAAAAGTTTAAAATGAAAAACAGTTTAAAATTAATGCTGCCTCTGCGGAATAAACTCATCTCTACAGCCTTGTTCTCTCACACATACCCCATCCTCCACATATCAGTCATTGTGCACTAAGGAAAATTTTAAGGATGAAAAATTATATTGAAGTTTAAAAACATTGGTGAATCTCACTAGTCCCTAATATGGATATTATAAAATATTTGTTGGTGTATTTGTAAAATTATTCAAATTTATAATGATTTTATATATACTCTCTAAATAATGTTGGCGACCTTTGAGGTAAAATAGTTTTATATTGTAAAAATTGGGTGAATCATTTTTATAAAAAACGGAAATTGGTGAATCTATTTTTTGGAAAAATCATGAAAAAATAGCCCACCTGTGAATATTAGCCCCTAAAATTTTCCATGTGCACATATTCACAATTGTATGCAATTCTTGTTCTGCATAGCTAGATCTATAAAAGTTTTAAATATAAAAGACTTTAAAATTAATTCTCTCTGCAAAATAAAGTCATCTCTGCACCCTCGTTCTCCAACACATACTCTGTCCTCCGTACAGTAAAATCTTCACACAAGGAAACATGGGGGTGTTTCATACATTGTTTAGTAAAGGACCTTTGTTCTCCCGTACATACTTCATCCTTCGCATAGTAAACGATCTGTACAAGGAAACATAATAATATTAATTGGAGATTTGTTCATCCCCCCCATGCAAAGGACCTGCATTGTATCAATTATGGCGCCATTGAGCAAAGCAGTAATATAACAATGTCAGTGTCATAACACCCCCGCCTATGCAAAGGACCCTCGTTCTCCTGCACATACTCCATCCTCCACACAGTCAAAGCTCAACACAACGAAACATAATAATATTAATCAGAGATTTGTTTAGCGGCCCCCCCTTCCCCCCCCCCTGCGAGCCTATGCAAAGGACCTACAACCGCATCAATTCTAACAACGTTGAGTAGAACACTAACATAACAATGTTAGTGTCAAAGCACTCACCAACAGAAGGCCACTCACAAAATTAGTTTTATTTTAATTTTAAAATGAATTATCAGGCACTTACAAATACTGAGAATAAAGCGCCCTCCATCAAGGGAATTATGTCCCATCAGAGCTCGCTCAACCAATCGGAAATTAGAAATAAGATTTGTTTGAAGTTAGAAAAATATTTTTGAATTTATGCAAAAATAGAAATATCAAGCATTTTCCCAAAACTTTAGTTAAAATTGCAAAAATATGACCAAATAATACAGTGTAAACGCACTTTGACCACGAGACAAATGCTACAGTCCATAGCGAAGCAAAGACTAATAATGAAAAAAAAAAATTATATTAATTATCCGTTATGGTTAATATGAAACAACCTATACAATTGAAACAAAAATATTTATCTCCAATATTAATAATGGAAAGAATAACTATATTAAATATCCATTATCCATTGTTCCTAAAATTTATTTCAATTACATGTAACATATTACTTTCTTTAACACCATAAAATATATTAAAGAATGTTGTGCTAAGAGAAATAAATTTAAGTTGAAATACTATTTATAAGGTAAATGCAAATTTCTTAACCACATTTTCTTCAATGCAATTTGTCTGATAATCCAATATATCCATGTAATTGTTTTAGAATGACTTTTAATTTCAATGATAATTTCAAAACAAATAGAGTTTTAAAGAAAAAATAGTCTTCTTATTTCATAGATGGTTATGACTAGTCTTTTTTCTTTTACCGGTAATGCAATGTTTTCAACACAACAGTGTATACATTGTTGCGTATACATCTAATTAAATTTATCTTTTGGGTATTCAAAATCATGCTATATATTAAATATTTATGATTTTGAATTAATAAGTTTAATGGTGTTAATTTTTTAATATAATATTAAATTAATAATTATCGATATTAACTAAATACATATTTTTTATTTTTATTCATTTAATATCTAAATAATTAATCTAAATATTATTGAAAATTATATATTTCTAATATTTTTAATTTATTATATTAAACACTTAAGATTTCCATATTGGTATATGTAAAGGCTTTAGAAGGACACTCTCAAACTGGCATTGGGCCTTCAAATACAAGAGGAAACCATATCACTATGAGGACTATCTTCCTTACTGTGTGAAAGAAATTCAACCTATATATATATATTTTGTTTGTTTTTATATTATATATATATATATATTTTGCTGTTTATATTTATTTAGGCGTTAGAGCCCCAAGTTTATGAGTGCCCTTATTTGTTTTCACCTTCATTAAGAAATCATTCCATTAAGAAATTGCGTCACTTAAGCTATTTTTATTAAGAAATCATGCCACCTAAGTTAATTTTATCAAACTCTGATATTACTTTTATCAAAATAGGATAAAAGCTTTCTTTTTTCGATTAAATGAAAAGTAAGTGTTGCTTTAACTAGAGTTAAATTGCCTTCAGTATTTTATTTTATTTTATTGTAGTAATAGCTAGTTATAGCTATCTATAATAAAATCTGTGTTATGGTATCATTAGAAGTAATTACTAGTAGAAGACGAGAGATGAGAGAAAAGAGTTGAGGACGATGAAGAGACGAAAAAAACGACCTGATGAGGGTTAGGGTTTGCAGCTGGCGACCTGAAGCCTGAAGCTTCTATTTCTGTGACCTGGAGCCTGTGCAATCCTCTAGTTGCCGATGCTATACGGCTAACATCATTCCAAAATTGTCGTTTTTCCTTTGCGGGCGGGCTTATTCCTCTTCGGTTTCCTCACCTCCCTCTACCGTTTCACACCACATGTTCCCGGTCTCAACAGCAACAAGCATAATTTTTTTCATAGTGGCAACTGGTGCAGGACTTTCGGGGCGATTATGGAGGATCTAGTAGATTATTCAAAGGACCCTTTAGAGGGCACCCCTATCTGGACAACTCAACATGCAAACTCATCGATCCTATATCAATACATCAATGAGCTTTCTGATGAGATAGAGACATTGCACTCTTTCTCAGGACCCTTGTGCTCGGTAGTCACTCATCTAGAGATCACCCCCTCCTAGCCGGCTTTCTCATCCTCTCCTCTGCCGTCGTTGACCCAAAACCTTGTGATTTGCTCCAAAGGCCCCACTCTTGTTGGCTCCTCTTCAAGTTTTGCTTCATTCCCACCATCAGCAAGCTCTCATAACCCCTCTGTGGCTCCCCCCGATGAATCCTCGTTTCCCTCAACTGGGACCCCCTCGGCTTTGATTCCTCGACTCCCCCATCAGGCAACTTCACTGTGATTCCACCAATTTCTAGAGGTTTTCCTACGGGGCCTTCCTTTGAGCCTTCGAACCCTAACCCTCCCATAAACCCTCCTTTGAGAGGTCCTCCACAGGCTCATTTTGATGCAGGGTTCAAGCCAAGCAAGAAGCAGAGGTGTGTAAGATCTAAAGCACAAGAAGCGTTTCTCAATTTGGGTGAGGACATCCAGATGGGAGATTCTATGGAAATAGTAGATAGGGTTCTGGTAGGCAGAGTACAAGGAAGAAATTACACAGTGGCCAGGTTGAAGCAATGGGCGGTCGAAGTATGGGGACATCATCTGGCCGACCTCCCCTTTATACAAACCTTTGTCAGGGGATGGTTTGCACTAAGATTTGCAAGAGCTGAACACACAAATTGGGTCCTTTCATTAGTATGGCACATTGAACAAGCTCCTGTCCTTTTGCGCAAATGGAATCCACTCTTTGATCCACAGAGAGAGCATCTAGGAGCAGGCCCACTTTGGGTGCGTCTACCAGGACCTCCCCTTCAGTTTTGGTCTGAGGGTGTATTTAGGCGCATTGGTATACCCTAAGAACATACCTGGACCATGACAAAGCCTATCCGTCAACTGGTATGATGGCTTATGCAAGGATTTTGGTACATTTAGATACCAGGGAGGAATTATAGGAGCACATTACTCTCCAATGGAGAAATTTAACAAGGTTACAGATTTTGGATTACGAAAGGGTGCCCTTCCATTGCAGAAGATGCCATAAGGTTAGCCACCTCTTTAAGGACTACCCTCTCAACAATAGGACAAAGGCGGGAGAGACTGGCAAGGCAACGCCATCAAGGAATCATCAATCACAAGAGAATCCCCCGCCCTCAGGAGAGGTAGAGACCCATACTAACCCTGAAGCGGCCAAGGAGATACCTACCAAGGAGGCCTTGAAGAAGCGCGCCCAAACAACTCATCGGCCTCCCTCTCCTCTGCTCACCAAGGCTAGGGTGGTTGCTGAGGTTGCGGTTTCTTCGGGTAAGAGCTCTTTTGTCCCCTGCACTTCTCAAAATTATGCTCTGTCTAATAATATTTCTCTCTCTGCAATTGCTAATATTAAGGTCAATGAAGGTTTGTCTCAGTCTCCCACCTCTGTGACCTATCCCCTCTTTCCCCCCTTCCCCTCTGACTCCATTATCCCTCCTTCCCTTCCCGAGCGCCCCCCCACCCTTTCCCATGCTCCTGAGACAACCCCCCCCCCTTACCCGTCTCGATCCAAGGCGAAGTCTCTTGTCCCAGATCTTTTAGGCATAGGTCTCAATTCGACCCCCTTCCCTTCAAAGCTTCCTCGCAGTCGTCCCTCTTCACTGTCCAAAGCAAAAATGCAAGTTGGGGAGGATATAGCCTCAGGGAGGCAAAACACCATCCAAAGGGCTCTTAGAGCATTGAACACCCTAGTAGAATCCCCCCCATGAAGGTCCTCTCATTCAACTGCAAAGGGCTAGCTAGGCCCGATAAAAAATTAGCTTTTCGAAGACTGATCATGGCCGACCCTGTCGATGTAATTCTCCTACAAGAAACCTTGGGTAGTGCTGAAGCTATCTCCCGCTTGCTTCAATCGATGCTCCCGGGCTGGTCCTTTCAGGCCCTAGATGCATCCAAAAGATCAGGAGGCATTGCTCTGGGATTTAATACCATGTCCATCAACCTTATTAATTGTTGGGGTAGCCCTGGGCGTATTGGGGCAGATCTATTCTTAGCCGATCTAGGCACTGAGATCAGGCTTATTAATGTGTATGGGCCATGCCATCATAGGCCTGAGTTTTGGGAAAATCTTCTGAGCTTTGATATTTTTCGAAAGGACCTCTTAATTCTGGGAGGGGACCTCAACTTCTCCTTAGGCCACTCGGAATCCTAGGGTCATCATGCCCAGTCTGATCCCCAATCGGATTTCTTTGAGAACATCTTGGAAGCTCATAATCTGGTGGACATTCCATTAGCAAAACTGCATCCCACCTAGAGGAATAACAAAGTCGAGGAAGACATCCTAGCCAGAAGACTAGACCGTTTCCTACTCAAGGAAGGCCTTCTAAGCATAGGGCTCAATCTCAGGCAGTGGGTGGGTTTAGGAGGACTATCAGATCATCTGCCTATCTATTTTGAAATCAAAGGGAGGATTGATAAGCCTAAGGGTCCTTTTAAATTCAACTCTTCCTGGCTAAAAGATGCATCCTATGCTCACTTGGTCACAAATTTCTGGAAGGCCCATCTCCCTGATGCTAGAGGGCATGTTGCAGAGGGTTTTGTGCATAACCTAAAAGAATTGAAGAAACTCTCTAAAATATGGGCACACAATAAGAGAGTTCAAGATGACAAAACCCTAAGGGAGACTGAAGCTGAGATTGCTAATTTTGAGAATAATAAGGCAGGAGTTTCACCTCACTTACACATAAGGATAAGCTCACATCCTTATATGCCTCTCAAGGCAAAATCTTAAAGGATAGAGAAGAGACATGGAGACTACGAAGCAGGGCAATCTGGTTGCTTGAGGGTGATGATAACACAAAATTCTATCATAAATTTGTAAATGGGTGGAAAGCATCCAATACCATTTGGCAGCTCCTTAATGAGAATGGGAACCCCATAAATACCTTCCCTCAACTATCATCTCTGGCACATCTCACTTTAAGCAAATTTACAGTGCTCCCACCAATGCCACCTTAGCTGAAATCATTCAAGTAGCTCAACTCTTTCCCTGTTATGTGGATCAGGAGGAGGCATTGGAGTTAGTAAAGGAAGTCTCGATGGGAGAGCTGGAGGCCACCCTCAAATGTTTCAAGAGAGACAAGAGCCCATGACTAGATGGCTAGCCAGTGGAATTCTTTCTAGCTTTCTTTGAGACATTAGGCCCAGATCTCCTCAAGGTGGTTGAGGATTCCAAGAGAAATGGCAAGATGCATGAAGCCTTCAACTCCACTTTTATTGCCCTCATACTCAAATCTAACAACCCAGCCTCGCATGATGATTTTCAGCCCATTTCTCTGTGTAATTGTATCTACAAAATCATAGCCAAGATCATAGCCAACTGCCTGCAGCCTATTCTATCCTCCCATATCTCACCTGAGAAATTTGCCTTCCTCCAAGATAGACAGATCCATGAGGCGGTTGGAACAACATAGGAGGTACTGCACTCTCTTCAAACTAATAAAATGAAAGGTATGATACTTAAGGTTGATCTCTCAAAAGCCTTTGACAAAGTAAGCTGGCTGTACTTAAGAATGCTTTTAACTCATATAGGGTTCCCTTTTGTCTTCATTAAATGGATTATGTGTTGTATCTCTAATATACCTTTCAGTGTGTTGGTAAATGGAGCGACTTCTCCTTTTTTTCATTCAGAAAGAGGTCTGAGACAGGGATGCCCCTTATCCCCATTGCTCTTTCTGCTTATCATGGAAGGACTTAGCAGGCTCATCAAAGAAGAACACTCCAAAGGTAGACTCCATTGGATCAAAATCACAAAAGGATGCATTTTGACTCATTTGTTATTTGTGGATGATGTCTTGATCTTCCTTAATGGAGGTATAGGGGATTTGACTATCCTGAAGAACTCTTTCTCCCTATTTCAAACTGCTACAGGCATGATTATCAATAGTAACAAGTCCACAATGACACCTCACGGCTACTCGCCTCATGAGATTCATTATGCCCTCCAACGGTTCAACTTCACTCTTCTAAGAATGGAGGAAGGGCTTAGATACTTGGGTTACAAGTTAAAACCACTTGGATATAGAATAGCAGACTAGATATGGCTAATAGCAAAACTAGAAAAATGGCTTAATATCTGGTATCACAAGTACTTATCCAAGGCCGACAGATTAACTCTTATAAAAGCAGTATTGGAGGCTACTCTGGTGTACTGGATGGCTCTAACTTGGATACCGAGGGGCATTCTCTATAGGATTCAAACCCTTTGTAGCCAGTTTCTTTGGAAGGGCAAACATCCTAGTAGAATTTTTGCATGGGTTAAATGGGAGGCTCTCTCTATTCCAAAGAAATGGGGAGGTTGGGGTATCAAGAAGCTAGAGGACTTTTCCTCACCCTTAACAGCAAAGCTTGGCTGGCAGCTCATCACCTCAAACAGTCTGTGGACAAAGGTGGCCACCCCCAAATACATTGCACCTCTTAATGTGATGGACTGGCTAAGACAACCCTCAAGAGTTAACACAGGGATATCAGTAATTTGGAAGGCAGTGCTAAAATCTCTTAAGATCATCAGATCTGGCCTCACATGGAGAATTCAAGATGGCAACGCTGTGAGGATTGGGGAGGATCCCTGGATTGGATGCGGAAATGCCCACAGGCTGCCCCCTGAGCTTAAAGCCTACCTCAACGAAGTGGGAATTACTCGTATCAGCCATATTGCGGACCTTGAACATACCTCTTTGTTTCAACAAGCCTGGAAATCAGCTCGAAGCTTGTTTATTCCTCAGTAATGGGAACAGATTTGGGAAAACTACACAGCGACCTTAACAGAAGCTCATGTCAGAATTATAGAAGGGGAGGACGAGATAATATGGGCACATGAAAAGTCTGGGAAATACTCCCCTAAGGAGGGTTATCTGATCCTAGCTAAAGCATACAAACCACAAGATATCGAGTTCTAGTGGAAACATTTATGGAAGCTCAAAGCCCCCCCCAGGACTCGACTCCTCATGTGGACAATCCTTAAAAACAAGACCCCTATGGGGGACAACCTCCTTAAGCGTGCATAGCATGGTCCATTCTGGTGTTGTCTATGCAAGTGCAACAATGAAACCATGGACCACCTTTTTCTAGAATGTCAGGTTGCTAAGGACCTCTGGAGCTCGTCCTCATCGACTACATCCCCCTAGATCAGTTGGCAGGGTACGTCTATTCAAGAGGCCTGGACAAATTGGTGGACTAGAGTAGTCCCACCTAAAACTAGAAATCTCCCCCTTCTTATATGTTGGGCTCTCTGGATAGCTCGCAACAGTCTCATCTTTCAAAATATTTCGCCTCACTGGGCTTCCATTTTGGCCCGCATTATGCATGACTACAACACTATTCCTGATGAGGAAGACACCCATCGACCCCGAACCATTGTCCCTGAATCCATCAACCATCTGATTCCCTGGGCTTTTTTTTATGGATCTACACAAGATTTTGGTTGTGGGGGTGGGGCCTTATTATACTTATCTGATTCCTATTACTATAAACTGCAAATGGGTCTGGGAAGAGGCACAAACAACTATGCTGAACTATCCACAACCAAATTCCTCATACAATCCGCATTGGAAAAGCACTGTAGATACCTTTAGTTATTCGGTGACTCAAAAGTTGTATGTGATTGGATAAATAAAAAATCAATTTGTTCAGCTTTCTCTCTGAGACAGATTTTGGACGAGGCACATCAACTTATCACTCATTTTGATGTTTTTGTATGCTATTACATTTACAGGGAACAAAATTCAGCTTCCGATCTCTTATCCAAAGAAGGTACGGTCAGACCTCCTGGCACCTGGATGATCCAGGAACAGAGGAATGACTCTCATTACCAGTACTATCATCGGTCGTTCATAGATACAACAGACTAAAGGGCTCACGAGGAGCCTGGTTATATGTTTTTTATTATTTGCTATCATCTGTAAATATTCATATATGCTTTTAAATTATGAGATATACAACTGACATGTACTCTTTGCTATGAGTAATTTTGAATTAATTTTTGCTGAACTCTACTAAGAGAATTGTGCCTCCCTGCGCGGATACAAGGCACATTTTTTGCTACCCTAGATCGTTTTTGTTTTGATAGACACTCTGCCTCTCCTACAGCATATGCAAAACGCATATACATCATGTAATTTTCTCTCATATAATGAAAATTACAATTTTTCCAAGGGGGAAAAAAATATTTTATTTTATTTTTTAGTTGGATTTTTTTTTGGTATCATTAACCTAAATTTAATTTTAAATTGATTTTTTATAATTAATAATACGAAGAAAATAATTTAACATAAAATTATTGCTTGTTATAATTGTCTATAGTAAGGGTTTTAATATTTTATAGTTATTATTATTTTATAGTTGGAATTTTTTTTAATATAATAATTCAAGGAAGATATTAATATTATTGCAATAAATTTAATTTTAATTTGGATTTTATAAACAATAGTATGAATAACAATTTTATAAAGTGTAAATTGGTTAGTTTAAGTGGGTTTAATTTTCATAAGGTTTTAGGTTCAAGTCTTATTAGAAGGGGTTGAGAATATAAACTATTTTTAGGGGAATTAAATTATCTCAAGGAACATTTAAACTTGACCAAGTTTCACATAACCTTGGTGATAATATCTTTGATGCCAGGCTAAGCCGACAATACCCACATAATCATATAAATGCATAATCTCATATGTCCTAGGAATTTCAATGACCTACCTAGTCAAACCTTCAGAAATTAAGGTTTAAGGCCCCTTAATTCAATCTCATGCAAAACGATTTAATAACTAACCCCAATCTGACCCTTTGTTAATCCTTTTTCACGAAACCTTATAACTCAACCCTTCAACTTTTATAACAACTTGGGTTAATTCTATACCCACGCATATTAACCAAAACCCACTCTATGTGCCAACTCATCATATATCGCAATCGTGGAGTTTCAAAGGACTCAATAGAATATGTATTCAAAACTCTCGATTTGCGATATGCGATTTCCCTTTTCCACTGTTGATTTCGTCCATCAGATCAACGACTGTCGCAATATTGCATCACACCAACATGTGACTTCATCACATTCCTAAGACTCTTCCTCTCACATGCGATATGCGATAACGCAACCAGAGTCCAAATAAAATAAAACTGCGCCTATAACCTTCTCGGTTCCGCTCTCCACAAATCTTATCACTTCAATCTCCATTGTCAATCTTGTCTTGAATCTGACCGTTGATGTCTTCCCCGATCAACACACATCACAAATCGTAATTTCTTCCAGCCAGGGTTCATTCACTCGTGAATGATGCGATGCAATATTGATCCAACGGTCAACATCAACAGTGATCCAACAGTGTGCAGCCCTTCAACTAGCCCGCGGATTACCAAACGCTCAACCCCCTGATCCGGATTTAAATAGGAACGCAATAGATTACAGAGATAACCATAAATACAGAGATGCGATAACCATAACTAAAGAGATGCAGCGGAAATAACACTTCATTTTATTAATGGAGAATACCGAAATATGCTTACAACCAGAATTGGAAATAAACCAGCTAGGACTATGGTAGCTTATCTCTGTGAAGAGATGTGCGGCTACATGTCTCTGAACTGTTCCGAACTTGTGTTACAATGAGGCTCGAAGGCCTATTTATTATTGAGAAACAATGGAAAACCCTTCACATTCCAAAACCGACCCTTAGAAGATGAAACGCCAAATTGTGGGCCCCGTTTTGGGTAAATTGGTACATCAATTTCCCGGGGTCGTAACTTGGCATACGATCTC
This sequence comes from Pinus taeda, assembly GCA_000404065.3. Taxonomy (NCBI): domain Eukaryota; kingdom Viridiplantae; phylum Streptophyta; class Pinopsida; order Pinales; family Pinaceae; genus Pinus; species Pinus taeda. The sequence goes on along the minus strand of APFE030390661.1, from coordinate 39,865 downwards.
CGTTTGACGCGTATGATAGCTCGTTAGAAAGATCTATCCGAGAACTACCACTTTGGGAAGGGCAACATTGGTCCATGGACCCATGTTGCCCCCAGATTTCCCAAAAACGCGTTTACGGGCCTAAAAACGCTCCGGAAGTCAGGACCAGAAAAAAACTGCTAAAAATAGTAAAATGTTGCGTACAATTACGGAAACGAAAAACTGAAAGAACAAATGTGGGGGTCCAAATGGGATAGGTGTGGTGCCAACCAAACATCCACCTGGATCATTCCCCCCCCTTAGAAAAGCAATGGTCCCCATGCGTTGAGTTCCTCATCTGCTGAACTGTCCTGCAATCTCTGATGTGTCCAGTAATGGTGGAAGCAGGCCGACGACGGTCCCATTGAAACACTTGGTGGCAGGTGAAGGAAAGGAGAGTGACGTGCTTCGTAGCCTTGGTACTGGTGGAGGACCGTCGGAGTGGTCTGAGCTCTGATGGGCTCTTGTAAGGCGTTCTTTCTGTAGATGTAACCACTTTGTAAGCCACACTGAAAACTTATGTGGTACCCCGTGGCGAAGGAAATGTTGTTCGTGTCTGTCCATGACTGTATCCCCTGCTTGCTGCTGCTAGCATGAGAACCCTTTGCGGTGGTCATGGATGTAGCAACGATCTCCCCCTTACTTTGGGAGTGAACCATACAGATGAATTTCCTGGTCTGTGATATGAGCTTGCTGCCTTTCTTAGCAGTGATCAAAGATGTGGCGGTAGGTGGGGCTACTTCCGGTATCCTGTATAATGAATTATTCAAAGAAATAATGACAGCGCGAGGCCTTGACTCATACACAGC
>APFE030390661.1:12172-35299 GCA_000404065.3 Pinus taeda | reverse complement strand
TAAGCCAGTGGTGAAGACAACTATTTGTGGGTGTGAATGCAGCCTGAATCATCACCCTTATTCAAGGAAAACCACCCACCTGGTGGTTTGTATGGGTGGTTTGTAGGGAGCAAGACTCATCATGGTTATTCAAAGAAAACCACCCCACTTGGTGGTTTGTAGAGAGCAGACTTTCACTCCTGCGAGGAGCCTCTGGGTTTGGGGCAAACTTTCTCTCGTGCCCATACCTTTGGGTCTTGGGTTGTTACCATGTTTTCTTATGTCCAAAAAAGACTAGCTCTTAGCGAAACAAAAGCACTATTAAAACAGAACCAGTTTTACAATATACTAGGAACTCGAAATTCTAAGTTAATTACTAATAATTTTGAGAATTATTATATTAAAATTTTTAATAAAAGACCAAATATTTATAGAGAAAGAGATAAATCCAGCTGCCATTTAGTGGTTGGGATGAACGGGGACAACCACTTTCAGACAAACCATCCAAATTCATGGAACGAGCCTAGAGCTTTTATGTTGCGAACGCATTACCTTCTCAAAACCAATCATAGGCTTCTTCTTGACCTTTACTCTTTAAGTACGATACATTTACATTCACGGCAACACCGAAATTCGCCCTTGCTCTGACCACCAGAGATACATTTCCTCTGGAGTCTGGGATTTGGATTCGATTTGCAAGAGTCACAGCAACATCCAAATTTGCCTTGGCTTTGACCCTCCAGAGGTACATCGATTTGCAAGTTTGCAAAAGTCCCACCCAGAGATACATCGATTTGCAAGAGTTTGCAAGAGTCCCACCCGTATTGTTGTAACGAAACAAAACAGCAATGGAGAGCAGCATGGAGTTTGCAACGACTGACAGAGGACTATTGTCTCACATCTTAATGCGTCTATCGGGGCCACAGGATATGTTCTCAGCAGCCATGGTGTGCACAGCCTGGTACGACGTGCTCGCGTCGGCAGTCCAGACGCTCACGATCAGTTCACGAGGACTAGTACGCCTCCCTTCTCTCCTTTCCCGCTTCAATCACGTTAAGCGTTTGAATCTTTCTCGGTGCAATGATCAATTGCAGGACGAAGATCTCCAGATGGTCTCTGAATCCCTTAAAAATCTAGTTTTCTTATCATTAGGGAATCTTGACCAACCACAGGAATGCATTTCAAATCTAGGGTTTGTGGGTTTTGTGAATAATTGTACTAAACTCGAGCATGTTGCCTTGATTTCCATATCCAATTTGCAGGATTCAGGTATTGAGGCCATGACTAGGGTTTGTAGCAGGCTTAGTACTATCAATCTCGTGAATTGTAGGAGTTTGTCTGATGATGCCCTGAAGAGCCTTAAAAACTGTGAGAATATCCAAGAATTAGGTTTAAAGGGTCAATTTAGATTCACTCCTCCTGGTTTGGTAAAAATAGGTGAGAGTTGTCCGACGCTTCTGAGGCTGTCACTCGAGCTTGAGCCTTCCGTCGACATTACCCAAGCGCTCCAGTCTCTGGCCATCTACTGCCGCAACCTGCAGGAATTGTCTTTGAAGTTCTGACGTGGGGAATTGAGGAAGTCATGAACGTTATAATTTCTAGTTTGGTCACAGCTTTTTTATCATGTAATTGGATTCAGCTTATGGCTTTGCTTCTATTTTGGTAATTATATGCATCTGATATAGCAGCAGGTAAGTAGTTGTGAAGGGGTATATTCAGAGACAGAAAACCATCATGGAACATTTTACTGTTTACATCTGGAATGGATGGCATCTCCTTTGGTTCCATATCAATTCCATGCTTTTGATATAGCAGCATAGATGTAAGATGTGCAGGGCACAATAATTGTTTCAATTATTTAAACACGCCAATACTTTATGTAATGCATAATGCATATTTGTAGACTTTTTAGCTGGATTAGTCCCCGTTTTATAATTATGCCTGATCCCTATTTTCGAAGTGCGATATTAGATTGCACACATTATATTGAACTCTTGCCTTTTGCAACATTTCTGTGCTAATTATGTCTTCTATTTGGTTGTTTATTTGTCGTTGCTTTTCTTACATTATCACGTATGACTTCATTTTAGTGCAATTTATAACGTCAAGCCCTGAATTACGACAGTTATCTGCCCCTAGGGAAACCACTTTGTACCTTCACATTGTTTATGTTGATTGATAGCCTGGAATAATTTGTTTATATTTGATTGATAGCCTGAATAAATCTCCTTCCAGGCATGCATTCAACAAAAAAATATGCAAGACACTGGTTTTTTGTGCTGGAGGAAATTAGAATCATTTGATATATAACATTTTGATTGTTTCTGAAAAGTAACTTGAGAATTCAAAAGAATTATGGTCCGCATGAAGTTTCTGTCGAAAATTGTGCCTCGAAACTTGTTAAAATAAATTTTCATGTTGTCACTTGGTCTTTATTTAGTATCATAGTTTCGAAATTTGATATTGAAGGAGGAAGTTTGAATGGATCTGTTCATTTTCATCATTCAAAGAACTACTGAATGAAAAAGATAAAAGGAGAAAAATAATCAATCCTTATGTTTTGATCCCCTGCCATCAAATTTTCTCCTGTTTCCTTCGTGGGCTGCAATGGTTCTTACTACTTTCTTTGAAACTGTCTGCGGTAGGTGAATCATCTGCAGTTGAAGGGAAGTGTTGACCTTCTAGAATTGTCCTTGCTATTTTGTTTTTGTGGGTATTTGCAAACTTGCATTTTTGTGGGGATATTTACATTTTTTTGAGTCTGCGTTTTGTTGTATTTTTTTTTGTTTATTTCGGTTTATTTCTCAGTTTTGTGGAGTTTACATTTTGTGGGTGTGGCATCCGCCAGGATATTTTTATTGGAGCCTCTTCCATTTTCATCGGGGTGGCATCTCCAGGCACTTTTGTTCAATCAATGTGTGTTGTTTTCCCCCCTATATGCGGACATATTTCCTTTTCATGGGTGCTATCCTAGTATATTTGTGGGGCTGGGCTAGATCCATTTATGTAGGGTGCTATGCTCTTCTCTGCACACTACATTGCTATTCCTGGAGAAAAATAGTTGTTTTATTGTATGATTTTCTAGTGCTCAATTACAAGTCACTTAAGGTTGCCATATTTTTTGCCATTAATTCTTTTTTGAAAAAATGTAGTTCCACGACCCCAAATTGGAAAAAAGTCTTCAATGACTCCCAGTTTGGGAGCACCAAATTGAAACTATGCACTGTTTTGATGAAATGAAAGAAATATACGAGGGCAGTTCTGTGTTGATTGATTCCAAAGGCAGAGGTAAGAATCAGAAAACACCTTCTTATCATAGGAACAGAGTGGTGCTCTTACTTGCAACACAGTGATTGAGATCAAAGCTGGGCCGTTGAAAAATGATTCAGATGATCAATGCATTTGCATCACATAGGCTTGAAAGTAGAAGGGATCACACAAACAGAAGGCAAAGAATTTAGTAGATTGTTTGATAAGCATGGTTTAACCTATGCGATCATTACGAATACATTAAATCAACCCACTTCAGATGTACATTGAAACACAGCAACAAAGGGAGAAACAGATATGGCAGTTGGGAGGTACTTTTATGCAAATTGTGTGTCATTTCTTCATGCTCAATGCCTGTTATTTTGGCACACGAGGAATGCTGTTGAAAGTTGTGGAGGTGGTGGTGCCAAACTTCCATCTTATTAAGAGTTGAGAACTAATGTTTTGAACAAGTAGATGGCTTCATTATTTTTTGAGTTTGACCAATTCATTCATGGAAAAAACAGGCTTTGCCTTCACACAAGAGAAGACAAATTTTATGTTTTTGGAGGCGGTGGATGCAAGTGACTTAAAACACATGAATATATTGTTGTTTTAACTTAACACAGTGATTGTAATGCCCTCTCCAAATTGAGGGCTTATGGAGGATGTAATAGCCTATCCAACCTTGTAGGGTATAGTCTTGTTAAAGGGGTAGAAACCCAATTTTTCCTATATTGGGCCAACATTGGGCAAAAATTGGGTCGGCTAGGGCTAAATTAGGGATTGCACACACAACTACTCACATTGTGGGAGCCCATGGAAAATCTGTTAATAAAAAAGGGTTGAGATCGAATTAGGCATCATCTTGTGGATCTAAAGCATTTGTGTTTTGAGCATTCACTGTGAGGTTTTTAAGTCCCCTTTCTCCTTGTCAATTTCGGTGGTGAAAGATTCCACCCTAGTTGACACACTTCTATCTTTTCTTTATTCTGCTTTGGCTAGGGGAAGACCATTGGAAGGCAACGAAGATTGTTCTTGTTTTTGCTCTTGTTCTTGCACCATTCAATTAAGGCAGCGAAATCAGTAGAAGCTCAATGACAGTTTGATTTATATTTTGAGACAGGACAAGGATCTTGGTGGGTGATTTCCTGGTTGATCAAAGTTTTGTGAAGGTTGGGCTAAGAGACACCCTCACAAGGGCATCCTGTAGCCGTAGGTTACATTTTCGTGAAGACTGAGCTAGAAAATACCCTCACATGGGCATCCTATAGCAGGGGATTGGCTCTTTCGGATCATACAGTGGGTTTCAGAAGTCTTTGCTGAGGGACGGTGGTTCTGTTCTGGGGTTTTCCAAGAGGACCGAGGCAGACCTTAAGACCTTACTGTGGACAGAAGTAGAACAAAAGCCTTAAAACCGTCGCTATGGATTGAAACAGGGTCTGGGAAGCTGGATGAAAGGATCAGAGACCCCCGTTGTAGACTAAGAAGGAGTTGGGAGCTGAATGAAGTGATTTGAACCCTTGCTGAAGGTGGAGACAAGGTTTAAACAATTTCATCAGGCAGCTCAGAGATTGAGCAACCATGTCTTCATTCCTGAATTCAATTGCATCCTGGACAGATTAGCAGCAACGCAGGAAAGTGTTCAATTTGTAATTAGATCTTAATCTTCTCTGGCCAGGTCTGAATCACACAGGATAGTTGGAATTGTAATTGTTGAACTCTGTTGAATTTCAGATTTAGGGAGCAACTGAAATTTACATGGGATTGAGTGGATTATCTGAATACTGAACTCAGCCAAGGATTGTAATTGTTTGGAGTTGGATTGTAATGTTATGTCATACTATTGACTGTGGAAATGGAAAGATATATTTGTACTAGTATTGCTTATCTTGTGAATTACAAAAAAATATTGTAGAATAAGACCTAGTTGTGCAAGAAATCCTAGGGCAAAATTACCCTAGTCTGTTACAGTGATTTGATAGATTTGGGTGAAGAATGTAGTGCATATTGTGACCAACAATCAAAATCTTTAACGGGCAGGGAAGGTTATCATGCAGAAGTGTGCTTTGTTATTTGGTAGTGCTTTTGTTGTTTTGTAACACATGTTGGAAATGTAGCAAGCAAGGTCTTTTGGCTTGTGCCTTAGTGTTAAAATTGGAAACTAGGGCCATATTCCACCTTGGGACAACTCATTTGATAGAGATGATGATTGCGTTGGATTCCTCTTTTCGTGAGGTCCGAGATTGATATAAAGATCATCTCATTCGGACAAGCAAAAGTGTGATTTTGAATTTATGCCTATCACATGTGCAAATTGTTCAAGTCGGTCTCATCATCATGTAGGCTCAAGAAGCTCAATGGATGTGTCTCCTCACCCACAACGAATTGTTTAAATACAAGAGACTTCACACCTCATTTGGCACTTTCAGCGCTCACACATTCTTCTCTCTCTTCATCAGATTGGTTCGTACATCTATTGGGCAGCCTCTCGCTCTCTCACACGTGTGGCAAGGAGGACAGATTTTCTGGGCAGAATTACAGGCTGAAATTTCAGACTTCAGAGACAGGTTTGACCAACTTTGACCGAGGGGTTGCTGACCAAATTTGACTGTGTTTTGAGGGTCAAAGGTTCGATTTTTCTAGGCCCCATTGTTGGGCACAAAAATTGAGAAATTCTAGGTTGTTTGACTGCATAAAAATTACAACAGTTTTCTCTCTCCTTTGACTGAGTTTGACTGAGCTGTTTTGGGCTGAATTCATCCTCCTGATCAGGCCAAGTTTGACTGAGGAAGATCAAGTTGCTTTGGGGACAATTTGTTGTTGTTTTGACTAGTGTTGACTTTTTGGTTAGGGTTGAAGTTTGACTACAATTGACTGCAGAAATTTACAGGGTTGTTTTGACTTTGTATTGGGCAAGTCAATTTGACTTTTGTACTTTCTCTGCTGAACTTTTGATTTAATAATAAGAAGAATTGATCAAAGGGTTTTCCCCTCGCATCCTCCAAATCTGGTGTCCTCTTGTCTTCGCGTGTCTTCTACATTTTGTTTCATGTTCTATTTGCTTTCACTGTCAATGTGATTATTGTGATTGTTATTGGAAATTGGAAATTGTTATTGGACTACTAAGGAACATTGTAGTAAATTGTGCTAAGCATAGAACATACCATTGTTAACTTAAATTAACACTTAGCCAGTGAAGACCTCAAATTGTCCTTCTCCCAGTATGACTATGAGCTCATGAGTTAGAATTCAGTTATGATGAGTTATTTCCAATGTACTGGAATAATCATCAAGTTAGCATGCATAGAGTTGGACTTCAATTAAGCGGAGTCTTCATTAGTTTGACTACAGAACAATGTGGCAGTTACAAGTTCAGTTAGAGCGAGTTAGTTTTCAGTCTTGATTGAAGGAAGGATGAGTTAAGAACTCTAATGTTGATTGGAGAGAGTAAGAGTGTCACTCTCAGTTAACTCGTCAATCAAAACTCGAGTTCTAAAATTGAATTGGGTCTCCTTGCATGCTCAATTTGGGCCTATAAAGAGGAAGACGAAGGCACAGGGAATCATAGTTTTGTGCACAAGGTCTGTGAGAGAGTCTTTGATTGTGGAGAATGTTGAACTTGTGTCCTAAGAAATAGGAGATGACAAGTGCACTAGAATTTAGGAGAATTGGTCGTGCATAGGTTTTGGAGAGTTGGGTTCCTAAGAAATAGGAGGTTGAGGAACATTGAAGTAAATTATGCTAAGCATAGAACATACCATTGTTAACTAAAATTAACACTTAGCCAGTGAAGACCTCAAATTGTCCTTCTCCCAGTATCACTGTGAGCTCATGAGTTAGAATTTAGTTATGATGAGTTATTTCCAATTTACTGGAATAATCATCAAGTTAGCATGTGTAGAGTTGGACTTCAATTAAGCAGAGTCTTCATTAGTTTGACCACAGAATGATGTGGCAGTTACAAGTTCAGTTAGAGCGAGTTAGTTATCAGTCTTGATTGAAGGAAGGATGAGTTAAGAACTCTAATGTTGATTGGAGAGAGAAAGAGTGTCACTCTTAGTTAACTCGTCAATCAAAACTCGAGTTCTGAAATTGAACTGGGTCTCCTTGCATGCTCAAATTGGGCCTATAAAAAGGAAGACGAAGGCACAGGGAATCATAGTTTTGTGCACAAGGTTTGTGAGAGTGTCTTTGATTGTGGAGAATGCAGAACCTGTGCCCTAAGAAATAGGAGATGACAAGTGCACTAGAGTTTAGGAGAATTGGTTGTGCGTAGGTTTTGGAGAGTTGGGTTCCTAGGAATTAGGAGGTTGAAAGTGCGCACAAAAATAGCAGTTGGATTTAGGGAACTCTTGTGCATTAGGAAATAGGGACCTAGTGCCCAAGGATTTAGGAGGCTTCTAGTGCACAGAAGAGAGTTGGTTTTGCAAAGAAAGTCAAGGAGGCAACAGAGGAACAATTGCGTGCTAGAGCGCTGAGATCAACCCGTGATTAAGACAAGCCAAGATCAATTGTATTAGCTGAGCTTTGTAAGAAGCAAAACACTTTCTTAGAGACATATTGCTTTGTGATAGATACAACTGCTCAAGAATAAGCAATAAAATTCCACATTAAAGAAGTAGGTTTTCCCTGTTAGGTTTCCTAAGAAAAAAAGTGTTTCAATTTGTGATGTGTTTTTATATCTCCAATGCTTTTATTATGCTACTTATGAATTGTTAAGAAAATTTGTATCTTGGTGAAAGTAAACTAGGTTTCAGTTTTCAGTTATTCATAAGTAGTTGCTGAGTTTCATGGAAATTTAACATGGTATTAGAGCAGAGATTAGTATAAAGACCAACGTCAAATTGACCAGTTAGTGAACAATGCAAATCAAGTAGAAGGCTTGAGGTAAAGTTTGAAGAGCAGAGCAGTGCTTTGGATAGCAGTATGGTGTTCCAAGGACTAAGGTCATATCTCAATTTAGAGGGAGCCTCAAACTTCTGCTCATGGAAGGAGTGGATCTCATTAGTGTTGGAAGATAATGGAGTGCTCGAGTATGTGAAGCAGGCAATAGCTCCACCTCAAGATGCCAACAATTGATCCAGAATAACAAGAATGACACCAAGGTGAGAAGGATCATCCTTGAGAGGATCAAAGATCATATTATCCCTCATCTCCATGAGAAGAAGACAAATTATAGGATGTTTAAAGCCATCTTAGATCTATATCAAAGTTCCAGCGATGCCAGGAAGTTTTCTCTTAAGGAGAAGCTAAGGGGTATCCAAATGAGCAAAGGAGACCCCATCATCAAGTATCTTTCAAATTTCACTTAGGTGGTGTGGGTGTGACTGTAGCAGACAGTGACCTTGTGAGTGTTGCGCTTCTAGGACTTCATAAGTCTTGGGAAAATTTTCACGATGCAGTAAGTGGCAAAGAGAATATTTCCAGTTGGGAAAGACTATGAAGTGACTACGTTCAAGAAGAGATCTAAAGAGGGACAAGAGTTGGGAGATCAACTCCAAAAGAGGAGGAAAATCTTGCCCTGGCAGGCAAAGGTAACAAAGCGAAGGGCAAGAGGGGCCAAGTCTAATCAAACGGGTAAGAAGAAGAAGGATTTGAGCAAGATCGAGTGTTTCCATTGCCATGAGTTCGGACACTATGCCACTAAGTGTCCTAATTAGAAGGAGTCCAATAAGGATCATTTAGTTGCATCAATTGAGGTAGATGCATTTTCTGCTCAGTTCTAGAAAGATTTCTCATTGATAGCTTGCTTGGCAAGCTCAATAAATAACAATGTATGGTATATTGATTCAAAAGCATCCTTCCACATGATTGGGAACAAGGACTATTTCAGCCACTTAAAGGAGAAGGACATGCAATTTTAGACTGAGCTAGGAGATGATGGCAAGTACTCAACTAGGGGAGTTGGTACTGTCAGTTTTGAGAGGGAGTCAGGTAGCTCTCTCCATCTTAGAGATACCCTCTATGTTCCTGGCTTGAAGGAGAACCTTGTTTAAGTAGTTACCCTTCAGGACAAGGGTTATGGTGTCATCTTCAACAGAGGTAAGGCTTACCTCAAGCACTTATTTTATGGATGTAAGAAACAGATAGGTGCAAGGAAGAAGAATTTGTACCTACTACAGGTTGAGACAGGCACAACCTTGAGCAGCAAGGCAAGAAGTGCGCAAAGTGAAGACATGAGGGTTGAGGAGAGAAAGGCTCTAAGGGAGTCCTTAGAGTTAGAGCAGGTTAGAGCTCCTAAGAAGGAGCCTAAGTCAATATCATAGTTTGAGTCTCAAATAGTTGGTAAGTGGGCTGACTAGCAGGATGATGAGGAGAAGAGACCAAGGCAAGTGGAGGAAGCCACTCAGTTAAAGACTCCCATTACAGGGAGAGTTTGAGCCAGGTGGGCAGACGAGTTGTTTAAGGGGGATCAGGAGAGAGTTAGACGTCCCAGTACCACATTTAGCTATAGTAAACAACCACAAAGATACATGGAGTACATGGCACTTATGATTGAGGTGATAGACTCAGATCATACGAGCATGGTTGGAAGGAATAGGTCTTCAGATCAAATTTCACATCAAGAAGAAGGGAAGTCTTTTAGTTTAGAGGGAGCAGTTGTAGTAGTGGATAACGTGGTGGTGTTGAAGACAGATCCAGGTGGACAAGGTTCTTCTAGAAGTTCCTCTCTAAGAGGGAGTCTAAAAAATGTAGCGAGCAAGGTCTTTTGGCTTGTGCCTTAGCCAGTGAAGACCTCAAATTGTCCTTCTCCTAGTATGAGTGCGAGTTCATGAGTTAGACTTCAATTGGGATGAGTTATTTCCAGTTTACTAGAATAATCATCAAGTTAGCATGCGTAGAGTTGGAGCTTCATTTAAGTGGATTCTTCATAAGTTTGACTACCAAACAAGGTGGCAATTACAAGTTCAGTTAGAGCGAGTTAGTCTTTAGTTTTGATTAAAGGAAGGACGAGTTGAGAAATCCAATGATGATTGGAGAGAGAAAGAGTGTCACTCTTAGTTAACTCATCAATCAGAACTCGAGTTCTAAATTTGAATTAGGTCTCCTTGTATGCTCGAATTGGGCCTATAAAGAGGAGGATGAAGGCACAGGAAATCATGGTTTTGTGCACAAAGTTTGTGAGACAAGACAACTCACGAGTGTGTGAGAGAGTCTTTGATTGTGGAGAGTGCAGAACTTGTGTCCTAACTCCTAAGAGATAGGGGATCACCAATGCGCTAGAATTTAGGAGAATTGGTTGTGTGCAAGTCTTGAGGAGTTAGGGTCCTAAGAAATAGGAGGTCGAAAGCGCGCAAGGGAATAGGAGCAATTGCATTAGGATTAGGGACCTCTTGTGTGCTAGGAGATAGGGACCTAGTGCGCAAGGATTTAGGAGGCTTCTAGTGTGCACAAGAGAGTAGGTTTTGCAGAGCAAGTCAAGGAGGCAGCAAAGAACATTTGCATGCTAGAGGGCCGAGATCAAGCAGTGATCAAGGCAAGCCAAGATCAATTGTATCAGCTAAGATTTGTGAGAAGCATAACTCTTTCTCAGAGATAGACTGCTTTGTAATAGATCTAATTGCTCAAGAACTAAGTTGCACGATACAGGGAAATGGGTACAGATACGAAACATGACCCCACAAATTTTGGAAATGAGAAATCCGATATATATATATATATATATCTATTATATAATATTATTTAGGACATTTAAGAAATGTTATACGCAATCATAAAGCGTACATGATACATTATGATAAATTGTCCAATGTCAATGCATAAACTATAAGTCTCTAAATTTATATCACATTTACTCATGAATGATCACATAATGAAAATAACAATATCGGAATATCCAAAATCAACCTTTATTATATATCCAAATCTCAAAAGCAAGCTTTATTATATATATGAGGCTGCAAGTACTATAAAGACTAAAGACTAATCCTTATCATCATAATCCTCATAAAAATTAGAAGCAAAAGCATGCTCAACAGTGGATGGTGGAGCTAAAGAAGATGATTGGCGAATTCCACTTCTAGGCTCCTAGTCCTCAATATTCAGGGCAATAAGAGAGAGCTCCAAATCTGGACTTTCTGGATCTACATCCCATCCTTTTGAAGGACCATTGTTATATTTTGGACCCCTACGAGATGCAAGGCGAAGGTTGGAGTGCACATAAACAAGACCCTTTGCCTTCTATGAGCCCAACTTGTTGCGCTTCATAGAATGAATAAAACCATAGGTGCTCCAATTCCTTTCTGCTGATGAAGAGCTTGCCACTTGTGAAAGAACAAAATGGCAAGGTTTTGCAAATGTACACCATTTGCTCCATGAAAAATCCACCACCTAACTGGATTCATGGTGCTTCTCTCCTCCAAAGCTGATATATCTGCATAATCATCTAATCCTGCAGCAAAACTGGCAAATTCTTCCTTCACCTCCCCTGTGTAGATGAGCTGGAAACATTCTCATAAGGGATTTTTTCACCCCATTAACCACCTCTATATCCTTATGGGGTGCCTTCCCCTTCCCATTGCTTTGAGCAATAAGCTCATCATAAAATTTGGGGTTCATGGCATGTGCTAAATTGTGCAATGGAGTGTTGAAATTGTTCCACCTATCAACAATGATTTTCTTGACTAAATTAGCAAAATCATCATGAACAAACAAAAGGTGTGGAGACTCTTGTGAAATGATTTCCATAGTTTTCTAAACCATGGTATCCATGCCATCATATACCTCTCCTAAGAAAGGTTGGTCAATGTCAGCATTCTGAAAAAGCTCAAATGCAAGGGTTGTGAACTTTAGCAATAAATCTATCTTGCTTCACCACTCCTCATCAAGGTAGAATCTACGCACCATATATCCCTGCGCTAAATCTGCTTGTCTCCACTCAGCCCAAAGTTGACTCACCACCATAGAAACTAATGCTTGCTTAACCCCAACAAGGCAACACAACATTAGGAAGTTTGAGGCATATCTTGTCTCAACAACTTTTAACAACAATAATTTGGAGTACTCTCAAAATATTGCTTGAGATTGGTGGTGGTTGGTGATGAATTTAATAATCTCCCTTGTTTCCCCTGTGATTTCCTTTATCCATGGAACTTTATAGTCGATCTCCTCTAAGATCAGATTTAGATTGGACAATACAGGTTGTCCAAAAGATATGGTCATACCTCCCGTCAATAATTAAACCTACAGCTTTGCAAACTGATGCATTATTCGTGATAACTTGCACCACCCTATTAGGTCTTATTTGTTCAATAGATTTTATAATAACATCAACAATGAATTGTTCATCTTTTATCTCTCCTGAGCAGTCTTTTGCCTTTAGAAACATTGCTCCTTTTGGTGAAATGGCAATGATATTTATCAATGGTCCACGCCTTGTATATATCCATCCATCTGAGACTATGGTAACCCCAGAGCTACCCTAGGAAGAATGAATTGGTGATAAGATATCCTCCACAAGCTCCTTCCCATTTTTGAGAAGCTGAGTTCTAAATTTCTCATAGTTGGGCCCCTTGTACCCTTGAAGATCTTTGTTAACTGCCCTTATCATATCTTGCCAGTAAGGAGAGCAAACAACATTGAATAGGATGCCACATGCATAGATGCACCTAGCCACTCTGGAATCAACTTCTGCTCTCGCTTGCACATTCACCATTTTAGCAATTTTGCTACCTTGAACTGAAGTAGATGCCCCTCTGGTATTTTTGGATGGTGGTTGTTCTTGTTGTTGTGTGGCTCTCCTCTTCCTTACTTCAACTACAATCCTTGGCTCACTGTTTGGTGGAGCTTGAGGAGTAGCTTGACTAAGCTCTTCATGCCTTCTTTTAATTCCATCTCCCTCATCTTGCTCTCTTTGATATGCCCTCCTCACCAATGGCTTTGTTGTTTTTGTGCAACCTACAATCCCCTGTCCTCCTCCATGCAAAAGATGTGCCTTCACTCTTGGGTATGAGCCTTTGTACGAATTATTGCAAAGATTACATCGCCATTCCCATGAGCCACCACCTCCACATTTTTGAAGCTTATGAACATGCCCCCAAAGAGAACAATATTCAACCCTCGGGTTGGACTTGGGGCTTGAACTTGCACCTTGGTTGGAAGCCATTGCTGCAAAAAAAATAAAAGAATAAAACAAATATGTAAAGAAAAAACGTTTTTCATATTTTTGGAAGCATAAACCCTCGATAAATAGAAGATATAGTGGGAAAAAACCTAAGAAAATGAATGCTTCTTACCCAATTATTTTTTTGTAGCTAAAGCTACCCCAAAATTCCACAAAAGACGAGAAATATGGTTGTAGGTGAGCCAAAAACCAAGAATGTCGTAGCTGGCGACTCCCCACTCCAAATATGCTTGTAAATCTCTTTCTCTTGCTACTGAAATCTTCTTTGTTCACTGTTGAAAACGCCCTAGCTGAAACCACTGCTCTCTTCCTCTTTTCTCCTTGCTAAAATTGTTTGTCTCTAACTGAAACGACTAGCATCCAAAAGATATTTTATTCGGCAAATAAAATAATAATAATAATAAAACACCACTTAAAAGTGGAAATGCAGTTGTACGACCTGGAAACATGTTTTAGGCTGTACTGGGCTACGTTTCCCCCACGTGAAATGTGGCAGTACGGCTTGAAATGCATTTCCAGGTCATACCAAATGCGTTTTTGTACCGCTTCTGCCCAGAAGCGACCTTAGGACCAACGTTCCCTGCAACATAGCTCAAGAACATTCAATAAAATTCCACATCAAGGAAGCAGGTTTTCCCTATTGGGTTTACTAAGAAAACAAGTGTTTCAATTTGTGTGATGTGTTTTTATATCTTTGGTGTTTTTATTCCATTGCTTATGAATTGTTAAGAAACTTTGTATCTTGGTGAAAGTAAACTAGGTTTCAATTTTTAGTTATTCATCTAAGTAGTTGCAAAGTTTCATGGAAATTTAACAACACATGGTTATCTTTTGTTAGAATATTTTGGTAGATTGGATTTGGTGCACTATATGTTGAAGATGTAAGAATGATGATTGAGTGTATTGTAAGCCGTGGTTTTAGCTTAATCATGCACCTTTGATTTACATCAATATAATTAATTACTTCAAGTAGGACTCTTTTCACCATTGATTTCCTTATATTAGAACTAGTTATTGAGGAGAAGCTTTGCATAGTGTGGTTGTGGGAAGAGAATGGGTAGTGTTTGAACATTCAGATAGACTTGGAACAAGTTACGAAAGTAATGTTTGTATCGATGTTTTACAAAGAATTAGACAAAAATCGAAGATGGTTGCACTTTGTTTATTTGATGTCGACACTATTATCATAGGCCAAATGTATGCTTGCACTGATTGAGAAAAAGTGGAAATTAAATTATTTTGTTAGCTTTTGGTTGTTTTGAAAGTGTTTTCACGTAGCAAGGAGAGTGTTTGATCTAATGTGAAAAGCTTATGGCCTCCTAGCCCCTTCATTTATTTATTACATAAACTTTTGGAGAGCTTAGATTGGGTGTGTACTTTTCTTGGATCAATGCTAGCCTGCTAGGGAGGTGCACTTCTTAATGTGATAGTTGGCACATTTCTTCTGTAATAGTGCACTTGGTGAAGATGATGAGTTACTTGGTACATGGAGGAACTTCCTTGGAGGTGGATGTTAGGCACTTGGAGGTTGGGTGCTTGGCCCTAAAAGCATGTAATTACCTTATAGACAATTTGAGGTGGAATGCTTGGGTTGAGGAACCATTTGTTGCAAGAATTACCTTATACACAATTTGAGGAGGAATGCTTGAATTGAGGAACCATTGGTTGCAGTAATCATGATCTTGGAGGAGTTCTTGACATGTGGGCACATTGCTTCTAGGGCCCACCACCATGGGGGTTGAATAAACCTTAGTGTGACATGTGGACACCTTGCTTTGACGAGATGTCCATTTGGGGTTTGTTTGTTGACTGAGCCAAGGGTTGCATATGGATTTAGTCCATGTTTTATTGTTAGTCTTCTTCACCTTAGTCTATATAAAGGGAGTTTAGTATCTTTGTTTTGTCCATAGAAAGATATTAGCTTTGTTAAGAACAACTAATTTGCATTTTAGAGATTGATAGTTGGTGTGGTGCTAGCTATTTGGAAAATCTTGGAAGATCATGTATCACTTTGTAGCAAAGATTAGTTCTTGTGTGATGCTAGTGCTAGTGTTCCTTGGCTCGTGAGATGCAAATGTTATGCATTGTAGCTTGTGTGAATTTCCTTGATAGCTTGTGTCATGCCAGTCGGGGATCTTGGGATTTTATAATTGATCTGATGCTAGGAAGCTCCAGGGATTGGCTTGTAGAGCTTGGTGGGATGTCTTGCTTGGCCTTTGTATTGCTGGTTAGGGGTTGCAGTGATTGTTGATGCCCTGGTCAGGGTTTGGGATGCATTGAAGGGTTCTTGTTTAGGATGAGTTAAAAGCACTTGTCATACTAGCCTGGAATGCATTAAGGTATTGTACTGTCTTCATTACTGTGATAATATGAATTTGTCATTTCAGATCTGTTTTTTAAGTTTGATCTCTGTTATGTATTAAGCAAGTTTTATGGTTGTTTTGGTATGTTGAGTTATTACAACATCGGGGTTGAATGATATGTTATTTTAGCATGCTTAATTAAACTTTCATATTTGAGTTTTTGTTGTTATATTTCTGCTGTAATTGAAATAATTTTCAGATCTGTGTATTGAGATATCTCTCACCCTGTGTCTCTGAAATGATTTATGCTTGAAGTCTTTGTAGTGACTGAATTTTTGAGTTTCTCTACAAGTAGTTTGGGCAAATTTGAAGTTTCTTTTAGGGATAATGAATAAATTAGTTCAACACTAACATTGAAAACTCTATGAAGTAGATCATAGAGGTGAGATGGAAATTTCAGATTGGGTTTCAAAATTTATACACTTTAGTCGAAGATGATAGATGATTGTGATTACAATATGATTGGGTAGTTTGTGGAGAAAAGTTGGGATTGATTGTATACCAACAACATGCTATTGGCATTTTCAATTCTCTGCAGGGAGTTATATTATAGATGCCGAGGTTGTAAATAAATAGCTTACACAATTGCATTGAGAATGCTTTTCAGAAAATCTTGTGAGAAAATGAAGATTACTAGATCAACTCTCTATATACAATGATGAGGATGGACATTTTGGTCGTTGTGAAATAGTTGCTAATGTTGAGAGGAGATGCATGTTAACATTATCGCAATGGAAGCTTTCCAGAGCATCTACAGAAGAGTGGATTTGTTGGTCAAAATTTGGGCTACGTAAAAAACTCCATAACTTGCATGGGTAACCAGCATGGGTAACTAGTTATGGAGATTTAAATGAGGACAAAGGAAGGATTCATTGTGGTGTATTTTTATTGTTTATGATGCTTTTCAATCTTTTTATATATATATATATATAAATAAGACAAGCTTGTAAGTTGTTAATAAAAACAACTTATTGTTTAAAACACATATTCTTTGTAGCATTATTATAGTTAAAAATCCTCTTAAAGTGTTTTCCAAATTGTTTTAATGAATTTCATATATATACACATTTTTTAATTAAAAGGACAAGCTTGCACTTTTTTATTATTAACAAACTTATTGTTTAAAACATATTTTCTTGGTGTTTTCAACTTCGTTTTAATATGTGATTTTGTTGGATTGATATAGTTAAGAATTTCATATATATTGTACTTTATTTTTTTGTTAACAAAGTTATTGTTTAAAAGATATTTTCTTTTCTAGCATTGATATGGTTAAAAATCCCCATAAAAGTGTTTTCCAATTTATTATTTGTTTTAAATAAATCATTTTTATTTTTTCAATTTACCTTCAATCTTTTCTTTTAAGATTAACCTTTTTTTTCAAGATGCAAGTGTCAATACAGATTTACAACATATTAGATGCCATTCACAATATTTCAATTTCAATTTCTAGAAATGTAGAAGTAGATCACTCTTCCATTTATCATTTCACTTTTTCTGTAATGAATTTTGCGTAGTTTTACAATATTTTAATTTCTAAAAAAAAACTTTGGAACTAGATAACTAAAACCGGTGAAGTTGAAATGTACTTTTGTAGAATACTTTAAATCATGAGCTTTAATGAATTTTGCATAGTTTTACAATATTTTAATTTCTAAAAAACACTTTGAAAGTAGATAACTAAAACCGATGAAGTTGAAATGTACTTTTGTAGAATACTTTAAATCATGAGCTTTTATATGACATAAATTAAACATGCTCAACCTCAAGTCTTACCAAACCACAATTGAAATGGATTGATTTATGTTTAAAGATGCTAGGAAAGATGGAGAATATCATGGTTTATAACATTTCCTTGGTGCATTAATGAAATGAAATGAATTAAATTATGTTATAATTTTAAAATACATTTGTAAATGAGTAAATCTACAATTTTTGTTTCTAGCATGCGTATATAATTAAGCTTAACATTTGAATATTATTTATAATTAATATTAGACAAAATAAAAAGTAAATCAGTTCATGCACAATATGACCTTGGATGCTTATATGATCAAGCTTGGCAGTTCATTTATCTCCTAATTAGGACTAATTATGGTAAAGAGCAACATAAAGAATGACCAACTTGAAGCTTTAAATATTATATGTTTGTTTTATGAGAAGGAGAAATTGGTTCATAAGATGGTTACGAGGCTTATTTCATCATTAAAAGTGTTGCACTGGGTTATGTCTCTCAATATTTAATGCTTGTGTATATGATATTTATTAAAAAAATTAATATGCTTGTGCTTATGATTAATTGTAGGAATTTTCTTTGGTTAACCTATTTTCTAGGGTGTGTACTTTCTAAAATAATTTTCAAGTTCATTAGGAAACCAATGGCTAGAGAGTCATTAACATTCAAAATCTTATTAATGTATATTGTTGTTGTTCACGGATGTGTTGACACACCCTAGTACTTTTAAATGCTTGGTGTAAATAGAGTTCCTAGATTACTCATTAATGATGTGGCAATTTGAAGTTGATGTCTCATACAATTGATAGGAGTTTTTATTGATCATTGTGACTAATAATATTTTCATTTGCTTCTTGCATTAATTTGTGGATATGTGTCGAAGCTAATGTCTTGTAGGACCTCAAAAAACTCATTGAGATTTAATGTGGACAACTTATTCACTATCATCCATGTCGATTTGTTCAACTATTATAGTTAATATCAAAGTGGGCTGTAAAATAAAGAAATGCTTAGTCATTTGTTATGCTCTTATAGGACCAACTTTTGGAGAAAGTATGTAGAGATGAAGTCATGAGGTTGATGAAGGTTAAACCAAGGCCTAATAGTTGTTATATGCATCATAACTCCACATTAACCTCATCTTTTTATATGTCTACTTGTATTACCATTTTTGGGGTAAATGGTGTCATTGGTACAATAACCCTTTCTTTCAATGAAAACATCTTCACTTATGTCATTTACATACAAGACAACAATTTCAATTTTAATATTTGATGTGCTAATGCTATATCTCCTTGGCATGCTAATCTTTTGGTGAAGAGATGCATATGAACCTTTGCTTTTGTTGTAGTGGTGTTAGAAAATAATACAATCTTCATTGCATTTATCAAGTATTTCATTGTTCTTATCATTTTTGCAAAAAAGAAAAAGCACTCTACTAACTTTTTATTTTATTTGAAGTATGAAAATTATGTTAAGATATAATTGAGTTGTCAAATGCCCCTAAACTTGGTAGGTTGTTGGACTATCATGTTAACCTCACATCAATTAGTTGATGTAAGTGTCATTTGTAAATATGATGTTTGTTGCTAACATCACATGCAAGTATGTGGAAATAATACCAAGGCATAAAGTAGGTTGTTGTCCTAATCTATCAACCCTATATCAATTAATGTATGTTGTTGTATCGATATGTCAACCCTATATCAATTAGTTGATTCAATTGTCAATTCTAAATATCATGTATATTAATAACTTCATGCGAAGTATTCATAAATATAACTTAAGGATGACAAATGTTAAACCAAGGCCTCATAGGAGTTATTTCTAATGCCTCTCCATAGCAACCTTATTTTCTTATGTCATTTTTTATGTTATTTTCTTGTGTTATTTCTTAACGTCTTTACTTGTGTTATTTTGTACACACTTCTATACGTCTTAAAAAACATTAACAATAATCAAATCTCGTGTTCCATCTCTCTCTCTTTGACACTAATATTGCATATGAACATCCACTTCTCTGCAATAGCATCCAAGAAATATTACTATCATTTTTGTTCATATTCAATCACTCTTCAAACATGTAAAGATGGTTCACTCATTTTAATGAAAAGGATGAAAGTTATGTTAAGATAAGATAGTTTTTTTAAATTGAGTTTAACTTTCTATGATTTAAATTGCGTTGATGTAATTCTTTCGGATCTATCACATTTAATAATTTGGGTCGATATTTTGAACCATTAGTGTTGTTCATCATCAAAACAATGCCCAAGAGTTGTGAATGTGTAGCCCTATTATTTCAATCCCACATCAATCAGCAAACCTAAGTATCAATTGTGAATATTATGTATATCAAGCAAAGTGTAAATATTTCAACAATATAACAAAAATTAATGTCAACAATATGACTATGATAAAATTGAAATTATTTTCTTGCGACCACCATTAGTGATAAAGTTTAGATATCACTATTTGTTATTTTACTA
Organism: Pinus taeda; assembly: GCA_000404065.3. Lineage (NCBI taxonomy): Eukaryota > Viridiplantae > Streptophyta > Pinopsida > Pinales > Pinaceae > Pinus > Pinus taeda. Next base: position 15,361 of record APFE030390661.1, on the reverse strand, counting down.
AAATTGTGCATGTCGTTTTAGTTTAGATATCATTAATTCATGTTCAACTAAGGCCACTAGGACTGTGCATAACATTTGTCTAAACATGAAACATGATTCACTAACATCACTTTGTGCCAAGACTCTTCTCCCTAAGGTCGATACCTAAGCATTAATTTTGCATACCATGAATATTAAGCAAGTGTAAATATTTATGTCGATAAGCATGGTCTATTTTAGAATAGGGCTTCCAAAATTTCCATTATTTGAAAAGTAAAAAAATTATGAATGGTCTAAATTCAATAATATGAGAATAGTCTTGGTTATATACACACAATCTAGTGGATGAAATCAAGGGTTTCCCAATAATTTTTTAGTTTCCAACCTCCACTCTGGTGTTGACATTATTCTTAAAGTTACAAACTACAATTAAGTATTTTGATTGCTATTAACATTTATTTATATAATCATGCTAGTTTAATGATATAACAAAAATTAATGTCAACAATATGACTATGACAAAATTGAATTTATTTTCTTATTACCACTACTCATGGTAAAGTTTAGGTATCACTATTTTTTATTCAATGAAGGGCACTAAGACTGTGCATGCCATTTTAGTTTATATATCACTATTTCTTATTCAATGAAAACCACTAAGATTGTGCATATCCCTTTTTGTTTGACCATGAAACATGATTCATTATCACCTTGTGCTAAGATTCTCCCCCCAAGGCCAATCCATTACAGGTGTTGCGTCAAGAAGTGTTGACACCTAATCATCAGGATTGGGTGAATATAATGTAAATAAATAAATAAGTAATATGAACAGTCATCGAGAGATGAAGTGAACAGTGTCTCCCTCATGTATATATTGAAGACCTGCCTGAAGGAATAAGATATACGAATCAATTTTGGTTGAGGAGTTACTACCTCGTCTGACATGGTATCAAAGCCAACTCCCAAAATAGGTGTAACTCCTTTCTGCCTACTGCTCTCTGTCCATTGCTCCTGTGCGCTCTGTCTCCATAATTAACTCTGAATTCTCTGACCTAACAGCCTCAGACCTGAAAATCCTCTGAATCGCTGAGTTGAATGCCCTTGAGGCCATGCTGTTGCGTTGAATGGTCCGAGTAGCCATGCGAAGGAGCAGTGAAACACTGCTGGTGCGTGAATCGACTCCATGACCATGTTCACTGCGTGAATGGTGCGTGAATCAATTAGATGGAAGGTTATGATTCCGATAGACTTCTTCCATATTTGCAGGATCATCACCTTTAGCCCTCAAATGTGTTGTTGCTATCTCCTCCTAAATCTTGAAATTTGTTGGCCGCTTATTGTCACCGTAACAATTTCCAGCTGGGTCAGTTGCATCCTCTGCTGTAAAAAGTTGCCCCTTGGCTTCTTTCTTTGAGATCATTCAAGGATCTCTCTGCATTTGCGACCATAAAAACCCCGAGGTATCCCCGAAAAAAAAAAAAAAAAAAAAAAAAAAAAAAAAAAAAAAAAAAAAAAAAAAAAAAAAAAAAAAAAAAAAAAAAAAAAAAAAAAAAAAATTAATTGATTAATATTAATAATTAAATTAAAAAATTAAAAAATAAAAAATAAAAATAATATATAAATAAATAAAATAAAATTCTGAAGATTTAGAGATCAGCTGGACGACTTGCAATCATGGTATTTACGCTGGAATGGCTATGCGTTGAAGTTTTTTTGGCCATACGTTGAACGCAAACGTTGAAGTTAATGCCATACGTTGAACGTTATTTTACCATTGTATTAACATTGTTTTAATATTGTATTAACGCAGTTGTATTAAGGTTGTTTTGTATTGTATTAACGCAGTTGCATTAACATTGTTCTTGGCATATAACGTTGGTAACATTGAACGTTGTTCATGGCATGTTAATATGTTAAATGCCTATGGTATCAGAGTTGAGCCATGCATTGAATATACATGGCATGCGTTGAACTGTTTTTGGTATGTTGTCCTATAATATATATGTGAGTTGAGCCCTGATTTTGTGCATGTTTTAAAATCGCCTTTTTGTGCTAAAATTTTTTGAAAGGCTGCACTGGGTGATCAATGTAAAAAGAAACTGATATATATTTTGAATAGTGCGGATATATATGTTTTGGGTATTGACATTTGCTGTCAAGTTGAGTTTGTTGTCCAATCATATCAGAACTATATTTTTTTCCCATTAAGAGTAAAAGTTTTGTAGCAGAAGTTTTTTTTACAGTATGCATTCAATCATATCCATTGTGGGAATAGTTCTCACTGGCAAGGAGAACTATCCTGAGTGGTCTCGGATGATAAAACACACACTCATTTTCAATGAGTTGTGGAAAGGAGTGTGTGTTGGAGACGGAGACACAGCCAGAACAGCCTACATCAGACAAAGAGTTCGTCATTTGGGAAAACAAGAACAACAAAGCTTATGCATTAATCGCAGCATCTGTAAATTAAGAGGTGAATCGCCATATTTCGCATTTTCAGCTGCCTTTGAAGCCTTATAAAAGCTGAAAGAACTCTATGACTCACATTCTGCACTTGAAGTTGTTCAACTCATGATTAAACTCTTTACTCTTGAACTGCAAAATAATGATCATCTTTCTCTTGCATCTGAAGTAAAGTCTATAATGCATGATATCAAATCCACTAAGGTTGAATTGGACATTCCTCTTATCGCTTTTCTCAAGGCACTTTATCCTACTTACTCCAATTATCTTGAGTCATTGCAAGCAAATGGTAATCTCAAAGATATCACCTTTGACTCTCTTGTGAAAAAGTTCACTGAAAGAGAGAAAGCTTTTGGAAAGAAGATAGCCCCTGAATCTTCTGAAGAGGCTATGTGGCTTGCTCATAAAGAAAAGAATCCTGCTAAAGATTCTTCCAAAGGAAGAGGTGGTCGAAGAGGAAGAGGAAGATATTTCAAAGGAAGGGGGGGCAGACACTCTCAAGGAGAAAAGGCAGATTTGCACTGCATACGCTGCAAAAGAAATGGATCACATGATGCCTCTACATGCAAGTTACCATGGGACAAAATTGAGCAACAAAGAAACCAACAGAAAGGTAAAAATGATGATACAGACAAAGGTAAAGCACCTGAATCTGCTCACTATGTTGTGGCACAATGTAATATTGGAGTAAATGAAGATTTATTTAATGCTTCACTTGCTTCTTGGAAAAATGATTGGTTGCTTGAT
>APFE030390661.1:0-10783 GCA_000404065.3 Pinus taeda | reverse complement strand
AGCAACAAAAGAAATTGTGTGGCTCAAGAAAATTCTTGAAGATTTGCAGGTAAAACAAGTACAATCAACTCCACTCATGATTGACAATACCTCTGCAATAAATTTGGCCGAGAACCCAAAGTTCCATGATCGAACGAAGCACATCAATACTAAATATCATCTGATTCTAATCATGTTGAGGCCAAAACAATCCATCTCCGTCATTGTTCCACTAATGAGCAAATTGCAGACATCTTCACCAAAGCGCTTGGAAGAGAAAAACTTGAACGATTCAGAATGATGCTTGGACTCACCAACATCCCTTCAGATTAAGGGGGGGAATGTTGACACATAATCATCAGGATTGGGTGAAAATAATGTAAATAAATAAATAAGTATTATGAACAGTTATCGGGAGATGGAGTGAACAGTCTCTCCCTCATGTATATAATGAAAACCTACATGAAGGAATAAGATATACGAATCAATTTTGGTTGAGGAGTTACTGCCTGGTTTGACAAGAAAAAAGATCTAAATTATGTAATCAACATTCATAAAGATTCATATATTCCAAATATGTCATACCAAGGTAACTCCATACAAAGCATAAATCTAATTAAAATAAAGCAATTTACGAAATGAACTTCTCCCATCCATGCCCTTATGTGGTCATGCATAGTCTAATGAGATTTGAAGTATGCAAATGAGGGAATTCAATTTTTTTTTTGAATTAGATACTATGAATATTACTAGTTTAAAAGAATGTGACTTTAGCCAAAATTCTAAACCACTAGAAAATGCATATAGGTGTTTGTATTCCGTCTCAAATAATATTGTTTTCAAGTATTTTAAATAATAAAAGTGTAAATAAATTATGCTCATGTAATCTAACCATATAAATAATATATAATATGATCAATTACAAATAACATAGTTAACAATTAACTAATTAATTTAGTGAAATATAATTAATATAACCAACTATAACCAACAAATCAATCCTAATATAGGTAATATAGTAAATGTTGCCAAACATAAATACATTTTATAAGGTCTTAAGTATTTTGAAATAAAATTTGTAATTATATTACAAAGTGAAAAAAATAAAGAGAGGGTTATGGGGATGAAGAGTGGTAGCTAGAGAAGGTTGATGGAGAGTAATTTTTTTAATTAATTACTTTTATAATTTATAAAATATTAGGTTAGGTTTTATTTTTAAGTATTTTGAATTAAAAATTATAATTATGTTACAAAGTAATAAAATTAAGAGAGGGTTGTAAGGATGAGGAGTCGGACATAGAGGTAGAGGTTAATGGTTAGTAATTTTTTTTAATTAATTAATTTTTATAATTTATAAATATTATGTTGGTGTATTAAGATATTTGAATTGAAATTTGTAAGATATCTTTATAAAGTAAAAAAAACAAGAGAAGAAAGGTTATGAAGAACGGGAGTGGTACGTAGAAGTAGAGGTTAATGGCGAGTAATTTTTTTCATTAATTATTTTTTTATAATTTATAAATAATATGGTGGGTTATTTTAAAATATTTGAAATTAAAATTTGTAATTATATTATATATAGTGATAAAAAATGAGGAGTGGTACATAGAGGTAAAGGTTGTTGTGGAGTAAGGTGGAAGAAGATATTAATTATTAATTATACATTTAAAAAAAAACATAATTTTGTGGATTAATATTTATATTTGTAATATTATTTTATAATTAATATATTCCTCTAGTTTGTTTAATTTTTTGTTTTTTTCTTTTTTTCCTCAAGAAAAAAATCGTAATTTTCATTAGCAATAAGAAAATTACATGTATCATCTGCATATGAATATGCAAAATCATAGATATGGACCAAGCCATTCTATCCAGCGCAATGTTCATATAGACCATCCATATATATAGAAAAGACATAAATATATACATCTAATAACATAAATTGTTCATATAATTCAATAACAGAAAAACACTATAATGGTTATAGTCGTCGAATGATTGCGGCACATCATTCAGAATCTACCCCAACCAGTTCAATGAAGGGCCGATGGAAGTACTGATAGGTCTCCAGGCCTCAGAATTCTTGAATTATCCACCGCCCCCTATGTTGTTGCGCAGCCTCCTTGGAAAGAATGTTAGCGATTGAATTCCTTTCCTTGTATATATGCGAGCATACAATAAAATCAAAATGTGATTTTAAAGTGATGACTTCATCCAGTAAACCCCTGAGTGTGTGCACGTGACAATGAGATACAGATTTTATCCAATTTATAACAATTTTAGTGTCCCCAAAAATCTTAATCATGTTGCAGTTTTGTTCCAGTGCAAAAATGAGAAGGTGTCTGAGACTATTGAGTTCAACGAAATTGTTGGTGCCTCTCCTCAATCCCATTTTGAGCTTGAAAGAATGTGACTCAGTAATGTGAAGTGCAACTCCACCCCCAAATCCAGTGTCCTGGGCCGACCCATTAAAATATGCCCAAGGGAAATTCTTATCAATAACTTCAGGAGTGATGACACGGACGAGTTTTGTTGCCAATTCCTCAGGAATCAAGTGATATAATGCAGCAATGTGATTGCATGTCGCTGTCTAATGGATGGTAACATCTTGAAAAATAGATTGATTCCTAACCAGCGAAATACCCCAGTAAACTAGCAGAGGGAGATTCTTGATTTTTTGTGATGCTACAGAATTCTGCCTATTGCCAAGCAATTTATAGATGAGTCCCATGCCATCTATGCATGATGTTAAGGGAGCTAGAAATTTGTAGCCACACCTGACTTGTCACTGAACACTGTAGGAATAGATGATCAATATCTTTGGCTCAGTCTTTGCAAAGACAACATCGAGATGGACCATGAAAGGTGCGAAGATTTAGGTTATCGTCAGTGGGCGCTCTATTTGATAGTATACACCACATGAATAGATAGGCTTTGTGTGGTGCCTTAAGCTTCCATAGCGGTCACCTCCACCAGTTCCTGTGTTGATATGAGAGAAGTGTATCCATCCCGGGGGGTGTATTGACCGTGTGATGTTGCAGCCCAAATGATTTCATCCTCCTGAACAATAATCCTAATATGAGATTCTTCAAGTGCCCCAATGAAACGGTTCCAATCCATGCTCCACCTCTCTAGTATCCTGAGGTCCTATGCATTTAACCATTTTTTAGAGATCCATGACGTGTTCCTATTGTCTGCAATATGTGAGAGTTGTGTGATACCATCTAGTGCAAGTATCTGTCTAAGCTCTAGTGGTAGCATGTGTGCATTGCCACATCCCAACCAAGCATCAATGCCTAGTCGAACTAGCTCACCATTTCCAACTCACCAAGCCAATCCTCGCTTAATGACATATATGGAGTGTGTGATAGCTTTCCAAATGATGGAGGATCCAGTATTGCCCCGGCTCAGCCTACGAATCCAATCCATTACTGATAGAGGGTGAATATATTTATAATAAACCACCTCTTTCCATAAACTATCAGATGTAATAATCTTCCACCCCATCTTCATTGCAAGTGCCTTTGCAAATAACTTCAGGTCCTTAATACCCCATCCTCCCCTTTTTTTGGTTTTCCAATTCTTTCCCATTTAACCCAAGAAAAAGTCCTCCCAACATTTTTCCCTCTCCATAAGAATCTACAACAAATTTGTTGTATTATGTTGATGATGCCTTTTGGAATCCAGGCAAGCGTCATTCAATATACTGGGATGGCCTCCAAAACAGATTTTATAAGTGTTAGTTTGCCCACTCTGGAAAGCCATCTCTGTTGCCATATGTTGATATGCCCTTCGATTTTTGCAATAAGCCATGTCCAGCCCGCTATGCGATAATCATTTGGCTTGAGCCTAAAGCCAAGGTACTTGAGTCCTAACTCTATTTCTTGCCTAACGAATTGAAAATGATGAAGTGCATGTCTTTGCTCATTTTGTAAACAGGACACCAGCATAATGGTGGATTTGTTGTAGTTGGGTTCCGTACTTGTAGCTTTACAAAATAGGGATAGAATATTCTTGAAGCAAGTGGTATCACGGATAGAACCATATAAAAAAATAAGTACATCATCTACAAATAACAGATGCGAAAGATAGGAGACATTTGTCATCTTGACACCACCTAATGACCCTTCAGCACGAGCTTTTGATATAAGTCTACTTAAACCTTCCATGATCAGGAGGAATAATAGGGGTGATAAAGGACACCCCTGTATCAGTCCACGTTTAGCATGGAAAAAATTGGATGTAGCCCCATTAATGAGTATGCTATATGATGCAGATGTGAAACAACACATAATCCATTTAATGAATGAGTGATGAAAGCCAATATGGATCAGAATAAACTGAAGGTAAGTCCAACTAGCTCTATCAAATGCTTTTGATAGGTCAATCTTGAGTATGATACTCTTAGAATTCTTGAGCTTAATAGAGTGGATCCATTCTTGTGCAATCCCAATGGCTTCATGAATCTGGCAGTGATTGAGAAATGAAAATTGTTCCTTGGAAATCATCTTGGATAAAATAGGCTTGATACAAATTGCAATAATTTTATATATAATTTTGTATATGCAATTACATAAAGATATAGGACGATAATCATCAAATGATTGAGGGTTATTAGCTTTGGGTATGAGAGTGATAAAAGTTGAATTGAACCCCTCATGCATCTTCCCCGAAAGTCTGCATTCCTCAATTGTAATTAGGAGATCAACACCAATATGCTCAAAGAAGGTAAGGTAGAATTCCATATGCCATCAGTCTGGTCCTAGGCTTTTATCTTTTTTAAACCACTTCAGAACAACTTCGATCTCCCCCAAAGTAACCAACTTGTTTAGTGTCTCTATATCCTCTGCCTCTACAAATCTAGGCAATATCCCTGCTATGCGGAGTACCTCTGCAAAGGTAGCTTCTCTGGATGCCCTGAAAATTTGGGAGAAATGCTTAATACCCATGTCGACAACCTGATTGAAAGTATTGGCTTCCCTTCTAGTATGGTCTCTTAGAGTCCAAATTGTATTACTTAATTTCCGCCCCCTGGCACATTGTTGAAAGAATTTCAAAATTTCATCCCCAACCTTTAGCCATATGGCTCTGCTCTTCAATCTCCATGTCTCCTCTTGCTATCTCAAGAGGCAAATCTTTTCTGATTCCAACCTTATCAGGTGTTCCTTACTTTCCATAGATAAATAACTAGCAATACCAGAGCCCTCCATCTCCAATATGTCAGATTCAATTTTCATAATAGTAGCTTCATCCCTTTTCTTTTTATCTTTAGCCCAACTTATAGTCCCGATTTTAATTCGGGCTAAATTATTGGCAATCACCACAGCCAGTGTGAGGTTGATTTCTTGTCCACAGTGAATCCAGGATTCCATAACTATTTTGTGAAAGTCTTCTTCTACAAGCCACGTCTAGTTAAATTTGAAGGGGGAATTTGGCTTGTATATGGAATTCATAATTTCCAAATAAATCGGGGAGTGGTCAGATATACGCCTCAGTCCCACCCATTGTCTAATTTTGTCCAACTTCTCCACTAGAGGTGCTTTAATAATAAAACGATCCAATCTTCTAGCCAGTGCATCCTCTCTTGTTCTCCTATTCCGCCAAGTTGGTAGATTCTTGGTCGATTCAATGTTCATGAGGTTATTGTAGTCCAACATGTGTTCAAAGTATTTTGTCAAGGGGTCAGTTTGTGCCCTATTACCCCATGATTCGACATGACCCAAGGATAAGTTCATGTCTCCTCCTATGATGATATTTTCATTATTCATAAAAGATGTAGTCATCAACCTATCCCAAAAACCATCCCTATTATGACAAGGTCCATATATATTTATCAATCTGAGTGGTACATCAATTCCATTGGTTGTAATGTCAGTCCCCAAAAATCCTTCACCACCCCAAATAGTGTCGATCTTGATAGTATTGTTATTGAAACCCAAAGCGCATCCCCTGGATCTCCCTCTCACATCTATGGAAAATCCAACTCGGGAGAATGTTTGACAAAATATTGTTGATAGCGCCCCTTTCTCCCAATGTCTCTTGTAGAAGTAATACATCAATCCTAACCGAGACTTATAGTCTTCTAAGCACTAGTTCCTTGTTCGGGCTGGCCAAACCCCTGCAATTGAAAGGAAGGCACTTCATGGGGTAACTGGATCAGGGTTTCATTGTTCTCTAAGAACTCGGTCAATAGATATCTGAATACCAATCACCACCTTGATACCCGCCCTTTGGATGGCTTTAGAAATATTAGATTCTCTGCCCCTGGGAAATTTATGAGCTCTAGTGGGGGGGTCCTCTCCCAGTCTGAAAGTGAGGGTTCGGGGATGGGCCTGAGATCTGAGGTTGTACCTATGAGAGCTATTGCTAGAAGAATCCTCCCTATCAAGAAGAATTGAGAGAGAATCCAAGGTAATGGTAGGTGCAGTATCTAGATCAGTGGGGGGAACCGATGCAACATGACAATTAATGGGACTCAATTTACATGCATCTAAACCCAAACCCGAAGCTACTATAACATACCAATGCCAGAATTCATAAAATTATAAGAGGGTGGAGAGGAATTAAGAATACCCGGTAGCATTTCAGGTCCCTTTGTGCGTGATCGAGTGACCCGAGCATCAAGAGTCTGGGTGCCCGCATGATGAAGATCCTCCATAGCCACCCTCTGCCTCCTCTGGGGTTCCATTGCTATGTTTTGCTCAAAGGTCGAATCAACATCCGTTTGTGTCTGAGTACCAGTAGTAAAAAATCTTCTTGGGGGCTTGATATGCACATTTGTCATCAGCGAACAATCCTTATACAAGTGCCCCACCTCATGACACCTTCTGCACCAGAATGGGATCCCTTCATAATCGAGGATCTGCCATCTTATTATCTCCCTGAGTTGTAGCCGATAACTCTCAACTAAACCCTCTCTAGTATCTAGGTGTACCATAATCCTGGCAATGGATAAACTTTTGGTTTCCATATATGATCTATCATGGTCGAGATAGATACCTAGGTTGTCCCCAATGCACCTGAAGACCTCTTTTGACCAAAATTGTAGTGGCAATCCAAGGAGTCTAACCCAAATTGGACCCGCCCCCAATTTCTCCTTCTTTGGGTTGAATAGTGGCGACCACTTCTTGAGGAGAACCAAAGTCATCTCGATAGGCCAATATTTGGAAAGGATCCAATTGGCTTGGTCTAGTTGCAAAAAAATTAGTGCAAACCAGCCTCTCATCATGGTAAGAACAATCGACAGTTGGTCCAACAAATTACCCTAGATTTCCACTGTCCATCGCTTCAACTTAGCAGGGGTGTAATTTCAGCCTCGAACCCTACTAACAAGCACAATTCTCTCAGTGAGGGCTGCTTGTGCCATACTGATTCCTTCCCCAAATACCAACAAACACCCCCGCTCATGCACCTTGGTACACTTTGATTTTTTCTTTCCCCTGGCCTCTGAGAGTGGTCTACCGGATTTTGATCATTCTCCGCAAGCTAATACTCATTTGAGTCTGAAGCTCTGGTGTTCTCATTATCTTGTTCCTAACGAGGAATTCCAACAAAACACCCTGATGCACGCGCCGCGAGAGGAGGTATCGAGTCTTGGGGATCGGTTCTTGTTAAGCCTTGTACGTTATGCCCTGAGTTGAAAAAACCATATGTGTCGGCCCCATAATCGCTCATGCCCCCACCCGCCACAAACGTCGCACCCTGTACATTTGTCTCTTGTCCTTATTTCTCAAGTTCCCAATATTGAAGCTCCGATGGTGATGGAATATGCAGAATCAGGTGAGCATGGTCCTCCTATAGTTGTAGAAATCCCGCATTCACAGTCGAGCTTGGGTGAGTAAACCCTAGAGCATTTAAGGAACCCCCCACATCAACCAGCACCGAAATATAAGCGTCAACCTGGACTTCTGATTCATGGGGTGGCTCCAATGAAACCCCAGTTGGTTGCTGATGTGGCTCCTCCACCCATATTTGGGAAGCCTCCATTGTATCTGAGAAATAATCAACAAGTTCCTCGTCCATGTAAAAACAATGTTCTCACTCTCATCGTTTCATTGTCCCTATGCTTTGTTGTGCACAACAGCCTCCGACAGACACTGGCTCAGTTGTTCCACTGACTACCTCCACTGTTCGATCCCCTTGTCTATTGACCCGGCTATTCCGTGTGACCAAGTGTGGTTCCAAAACGTTGCGGTTAGATAAACTTGAAGCTCCATGCCTTGTCTACCAGCGGTATTGTCGTTTCCCCTCACCCTTCTTCCACTCTTGACTTTAGGAGAATCTCTATTTCTGCACCAAGTCTATGCTAAGGTTTTGTTCCCCTTCAAGCTTATTATTAGAATATCAACTTTGTTTTTCTCTTAATTTGAAATTAAATACTCAATCATTCAAAATAACTCCAATTAATTCTTTAATATATATACTAATTTAATTTTAAATATTAAATAGGAGAATTTTTATTATTTTTTAAATTATTTATTAAATAATATTATCACACCTCGGAGGTCATTTTATTAATTATTCATTGATTGTGATCGTTAAAAAAACATGCTTCAAATCACAATAGAGCCTCCTCTTCATTACATCCTTTCCTAAGTATATAATCTAAATTTATTAAATTATAAAAATTAGTAGTAGTATGGTGGTTATATCAAATTTAATATTTTTTAATTATGAAATATTACTAAATATATTTTAATTATTATAAATTTGTATATTATATACTTTAAGTATTTATATTTAATTACTAGAGTTAATTTACATTGGTAAATAGTATGATATAAATAATTGATGCCCATTATGAAATTCAAGATTGAAATCTTTTTTATTTAATCGGCAAAGTGTTAGTAAATTTATTGAAGATTCAAGATTTAAATTTTTTTCTTAATTAAGCTTGCGGTGCACTTTGCTTTAAAATAGCTTAATTAAGAAATTTAAATCTTGAATCTCAAAATTTTGAGATTCAAGATCGAAACTTGCATCACCTTGCTCTAAAACCACCTGGAGGCAGCTTGCTTGGGAGGGCAAGGATTAACTGTAAAAAATTTGGTAGGAATAACAATTTCCTCCACACACCATACCTAGAAACTTGAAATTTCTAAAGAAACCTGGTGTAAGCTCTGATCACATGGATGGTGCGAGAAACAACAACCTTGCCTAATTTTCCTTCATATCCTTCCTGAAGTGGTTCTAGTGTGCTTCATTACCCATTTTTAGAAGTGGATTGAGTGCGAGAGGGGATTGAATTTCACCCACTGCATAACAATTAATACGAAACAATAGACTCTAGAGACTTGTCGGAGCCCCATCTTGATGATAATGCGCTGTGATCAATCTTTGAGTCGAGTACAATGTTGAGAATTCACTCCCATGATTAAAATCTAAGAATTATCGCTCACCACTCGATGCCTATTGAATGCATAATTTATGTAAATAAGCAGTTTGGCAGGCTTGCTTGGTGACTTGTGTACTAGTTTCATTAACATTTATAGTTTACCCCATACCATCTACCATCCCTTGTTGTGTATACATGATATAAATTCACTAACAAGATCACCTAAGGGGTGGAACAAGAAGTTAACATGTACACTCAACATGTTAAATGAAAAACATTTAAGGAGACATGCCGCCACATCCTACGGGCATATATAAGAATAGAAAGACGACAATATACCTAACCCTTCTCATCCGAAAAACGGGCATATATAAGAATAGAAAGACGACAATATACCTAACCCCTCTCATCCGAAAAAATTTAATATAATTTTATTTATTGAACAATTTTATATTTATATTATATTTGATTCCATAAATTGATTATTAATTTATATTTTTATTAAATATTTAGATTATTTTTTTTAGTAATATTAAATTAATTTTATAATATTCAAAATATATATAAAATTAATTATGCTTTTATCGACCATGAGGTTGCTATCTTATTTGATTGGTTTGTGTAATTTAATATTAGTTGGTGAACACCTCGATAGTTCGTTCGTTTCCTATTTGAATGGTTTTCTTTAATTTCTTATTTTTAAATAGTTTTGTTAAAAATAAAATGTACCTAGTTAACTTTTTATATATATTTATAGGAATATTTTTTTATTATTTTGGTAATACAATGAGAAATGAAAAAAACTTTATCAAGATGCGATTTATCATTAAGATGAGATAACTTCAACGAATATGGACCACACAAAAATTGAAAAGAATTGAAAGGAAAGAGAAAACAATAACATACATGTTGTTATTGGTGTTTTGACTTATCCATTTGCGTGGTTATGGCAGCGACTTATAAGAGATGAGTTGCTTGTTTGAATGTTTGACGCGGGTTTAAATAACCTAAGTTAATTTAGATTAGGTTAATAATATTATTAGGAATTAGGTTGAAAAGAGTATATCAAAAAAACTACAACTCTTGATAAGCATTAAGATTAAGCATATGTTAGGCATATTCTCTTGAGAATCAATTTAGGCCATCAATTAACAAAATAAAAATGAAAAGTCAAGAGATCCTCATCCATGTTGAAATAAAAAACCTTAGACAATTAACTTGTAAATAGGCTATGTTACAATACCATGGGTTATGAATACCACATGCCAAAAAGTCATAACTTATTTCATAATAAAAATATTTTATTTTAATTTATTTTATAACATTTTTTTTAATTGAAGCTAAAAAGGAAAAGGTTATAATTACTTTTGAGATATATCTAAATCCTCTATCTTCACGGCTACTAAAAATATTTTCTTAGAAATTAAATTAAAGTTTTAATAATATTAAAAATGAGAATATTTCTATATT